>CM040240.1:282938671-282990523 GCA_022545495.1 Chrysanthemum lavandulifolium | reverse complement strand
TTTTTCGTAGCTTGAAGATTTACGGTTACAAGATATGTTTGTTTTAAAAAAAGTAAAAAAGTTCTTTTATTAATTTTGATAAAACAATGTATGGCTAAAATCGGTTCATTGGATATATAGCAAATATGAGATCTATAGCTCATACTTACAAAGTCAAAAAATAAAAATAAATAAATAAATTCCCAAAACACGTGCAAAAACCAAAATCAATTTCCTCTTAAAATTTATCCAAATCCCAAACCAAATTCAATTTCCCGCACTTTCCCCAAATGAAAAACCCTAACCCTTACTTTTCAATCCTACAAAATTAGCCCATCTTTATGTTATATCTCCATTTCTTACACTCAACCCATCTTGTAGGACCGTTAAAACATAAGATTCATGTGGTTCGGGGGGTCGGGGAAGCTCAAAGAATAAGAAAGACATGGTTATTGTATTAGATAGAAAAGGGGAAGATGTGTGTGTTTCTAGAGAGAAGAAGAAGAAACCACACACAACTTATTTTACAAAGTGAACTTCCTACCCTCCTAGTTGGGACTAGGAGAGGTATTTATACTTCAACAAGCCTAACTTAGCACTATTGACTAAACTAGTCCTTGTGAATGAGTAAAGAAGAAACTAATGCAATTCCGTGAATGACTTCACTTTAGCGAGGCTAACAATCTCTCCCCAGTGATGTCATACGGAGTTGCTTACAATGTTCCCTACAAGCAAATTCAAATACAAAACATAAGCGTAGCGACTCCAAGAGTGTCTTCATAGTCTTCAAACTTCATGAATCTTCTTAGTCGCCATCTCTTTACTTGGAAGAACAAGATGAGCAAATCTAATTGGGATTAATCGACCTTTTGCTCTCCCCTAATTAGTGCTCTCCCCAAACCGACAACCTTTCGATGAATTTCACGAATTGAAGAAGTCTTTTGATAATTAAATTAGAACCGTCTTTAGTCTTCTAACACGCAATGAAAATGTAGAAAAGATCGTCGACTGACCTTCTTCACGATTGTCCATTCGGGAATAAGATATCAACATCTTCATCTCACCAAATGCATTCCGGTTATCTTTCATATATCAAATCACCCATAATGTACACATTTCTCTCCCACGAAGGTTACGATTTATCGGAATCGACATACAATTGTGTACATGAAGCATTAACTGGAAGCATTCTATCATAAATCAAATCAGCCCGTGAGAAGATGTCGATGAACAATACCATTTAAAGTTGTCTAACTCATTTCAACCCCCTGTATCAAAATTCAACGGCTGTCTGTAGTAACCACATATGAAGATAACCCAATATGACGAACTTGAGAATGAAGTTAAATCTCCCGGACTGATTACTTAAGCTTGTACTATCCTTGTGAAAAAGAACGGTGTACCCAATGTACAAAACCTCTTGGCGTATCCTCAACTACGTGAGACACCGAAGTGATAGCTACTTTGTGGGTTAAGAGAGAAAGAATCACAAAAGTAACTAGATAGCAAGTCTTCATCACACTCAACATATTTGCCCGGACAAGTCATCTTCGTAAGGGAAGAAAGAAAGAAGACAAAATAAGTAAACTCGTCCGTCAAGCGTCACTTCAAACCCGAATAAATAATAACGAGTCATCTTCGTGGTCACACTTCAAATGCATCGAAACCTTTAGCCTTGAACGTGTATCCTCGTGAAAAATTCCCGTGAACCAAAATACCACTCTCATTTGCCAAATATTAAAAAAATGTATCCAAAATTTTTTGTACAAAAATTTCGGATAACAAGTTTTTATTAGCATAATGTATCCATGTTTTAGTCCAAAACAAGATCCATAAAAAGTAAAGGCCCGGTTAGAAGAAGCCCGATCCAATACCAATCACAATCTGGTCCAATCAACCTTTTACATAACCGGATATAAGAGATATTTAACCCTAATACTTCTCACTTTTAACCTAAAACACATTTTGATTATATCACGCCTCTTTTTTCTCCAAAAAAAAAAAAAAAAAAAAAAAAAAAAAACTTGTTAGGATCGAATAACATAAGATTTATGTGGTTTGGAGGTCTAGGTTGGTGGAAGAAGATGAAGATCTTCATCTCTTCTAGTGAGAGAAAGTAGAGAGAGGAGGAGAAGATAAAGACTTTATTAAAATAAAACACACAATACAACTAGCCAAATGCTTCACCTCACCCCTCATGGAGAGTCATGAGGGTATTTATAGGCTCTAACTTTGCCACTTAAACCATACTAGTCCCTAGGGCAAAGTATACTACGATCTAGTCCAATTCACGTAAGTGACGTTATCTTTATAAAAGCGAGGCTAACAATCTCCTCCAAGATAGCGCCACACGTGAATGGTTACAATGAGACCTATAAATACAAAGCAAAGTAAATTACAATAGTAATGAACAATGTTGACTTTCTTGAAGCGCAGAGTCTCGTAGTCTAGATATCGAGGCAAACTTGAAGTTCTCCTTCCGATGACCTCGGCAAATGATCTTCTTGTAGCTCGAACTTCAACCGTAATGGTCTAGTTAGGTTATTGCTCCTCCTAACTAGTGAGCCTTTTTCTTTCTTGCTCCCTCCGAACCGACAACACTCTTCTAACACGTCTTTAATTCTTCGCACACGCGCGGAGAAAGTAAACACTTGAAGCACAATGGTTGTCGCTCGGGAACATCAACATAACTCACTTAGTATTGCATCCAAGTTGGTAAAAACCCGATGTACACCACACTACTTCTCCTTCTTCGATCTTAAGCAAAATCCTTCGTAATCCAATCACGGAAGATGAAATACCAACTTCTCCCTCCCGATGGTTGCGAGCTATCGGAATCATCATAATGTTGCGTACATGCCGTATTACCTTCTTGATGCAATTTTCAAACATCATAGCTTGATCAAAATTCTGTGAGAATATGTTGCAGAAATACTCTCAATATACTTTTCTCAAACCAACCTTTTCTCGAACCTCCTTTGAATTCACCGGCTAATTGTAATGACCACATATGGAGAAAGCCCGATACGACTAACTTGAAAAAGAAGTAAGCATCCCAACTTGTGACTTCTCGCTTGTTCTAAATTTTGAACAATCCACAACGTAGTGTGACATCGAGCACAACAACGTAACTCTTTAAAGTGATGGTTACACCGCGTGAGCACTACAACGTAACTCCTTACCGCTTATAACCGATTTTCAAATTTCATAATGTGCTCCAACAAGTTATCTTGAGACATGCATCCAACCAACCATCGCCTCGTAGATAAAGAAGTCCAACCGTGAAATGTCACGTCAATTCCTCATCAATAATACCGCACAAAAACTCCGTAGTCATTTTTTCACATCTTCGCTCAAGCCGTGAATATTGTATCCCTCCGTGAAAATATACCATACCAAAATTATCACTCATTATCAAATATTATAAAATTTGATAATCCAATATTTTGTAACACCCCAACCCGACAAGGGTAGAAGTGTCTGATCGGTGTCATATCGAACATACAAGTAAAATTTTCGAGCGAAGTCTTTAAATAATAACATATCAAGTCATAACAACAAAAGATTTACAAGGAAATTACAAAATCCAAAATGTCTAATATAAATCTAAATTTCAAAACAATAGCCCACCAAGATAAGTCCAATGAAGGTGTCTATGGTTAGTGCACTCTAATGATCCAACTCTCACCCCAAACAAAGCCCATCTTCAACCTAAAACCCGCAGAGAAAAGAAATGCGGTGAGCTTAAAAAGCCCGGTGAACAGATATAACAAAGCTAAAGCTAAATAAAATCAAATGCAACATGAAACAAAGGAACGGATAACAAAGTTGCGGTGAAATGAGAGTAATGAGTCAAAGAGGATCCTGCAGAACATAATTATACCGATACCCAAACGAACAGATAACAAAGAAAATGAAGCAAAGCAAAGCATCGATGACATATAAACAAGCACATACAAACCAGGCATACAAGGACTGAAACATAAGCAAACATAGCAGGCGTCGCATCTACACAACATATATGTCATACAATCAATTCCGGAAAACCTGAAGACATAAAAGCTAAACAGATATCTATAGGAGAGCGGAAGCAATTAATTAATCAGTGAGCATGGCAATTCACACAGGTCAAAACCCTTAGTTGAAAACCTAATCAGTATCATAACCGCAGTCAAAACATGGCATTCATACGTAACAAGTAGGAATACAGTATGAACTCTATAATTGAATGAATTAAATACATAGCAGGGCAATTAACAAGTTAACAAGCTAGACGTCATAAGTTGAACCATTTACCCAAGCAAACGGTAGCATAGATGTAAATGTAAACATGGTAGGTCAATCAACAAGCGAGATAAGGATACAACGGATAGTCATAGTCCACGAGATTAAGCGAACGAAGTATACAAAATAAAGCAGACAAAACTAACGACTACACAAAGAAGATGGTCACCGACAATTCAAAGGATCACATAACAAGAAGATAGCATATCATCGATGACAAGGTAAATCTTATATCGCATACATACATATCATACGTAATAAGCGGTAGTCGATAAACATGAATATCATAATCAATCCAATGACACATAATAGTCCGTGCGTGAATGGAACTATAGTCCAAGTAACGGAATGAAAGTGTGACAGATCAATGTAATGGAGTATCTATATCTTGGTACAAGTAAATCATATAAGGGTATTGAGTAATGAACAAGTAATCTGATTATGGTGCGTTGGGGAATACGGAAGGTACAATATAGGTTTATCAAAAGTGTAAGGGTTATCGAATCTACCCGAGCCTAGAAACATATCATATCATATCATATCATAAGTAGCCATTGTATTCGGAGGGTGACCTCGGAATACCATACATAATAGGAGGAGACCTCAAGAACAAATAGAGTAGCTAGCTCCCGAATTGTGAAGACGCGGATTGCACCCGACATCATTCACCGACAAAGCTCCAATCGGATCAAATCCTCGAAACATATCAAATCTAGGATGCATCCATCGCCCCGGAAACATAGTGGCCAAATCATATACATATAGTGAGCTCATAATCATATCGAATGGGGACGGTGTGGAACATCACTCAACCACACTAAAGTCATGCCATTGGTGCATCAATGACACGGTCAGTTACCTTCCGACTAGGAAACATATTTGGCTCCTGTATCAAACCAAGGGTCAAAGCATATTCATATCATAAGGATTCATATCAAAGTTCATATCAGAGTTCATATCAAGGTTCATATCAGAGTTCATATCAAAGTTCATATCAAAGTTTCATATCAAAGTTTCATATCGAAGTTTCATATCAAGGGAGCATAGCAGAGTCATAGGGAAGCCCTAATAAAGAGGCTTAGAGTAACGCATAACATATCAAGCTAGAATCGAAAGATGAATACGAATCATGAGAAACCTTAAGAGGTAAGGTCAGAATATCTGTACCTCAAACCGTAACGCAAACCACCAGAATACACAAGTAACCAAAGGTTACTCCTTCCTCCATGAATCTACACGAATAATGGTCGTTTAAGTTTTAGAAACAATTTCATATTCATATTTGTTCATATTTAGGGTTTCATTCCATTTCTAGAAATTTTTCAAATTAAGTAGCTTTCCATATTTAGTACGCTTTTTCCCGACTTAGAAATTTTAAGGTTTATATCCATAATTAATGAAATTAAGGTTAAATATAACCACTTGTTATAATTTAAAGTTTAAAGTGTAACCTATCATTGTTTAGGGTTTATTATGACAATTTATCAAAGTTAAGGGTTTGCATGTGACACTTACAAAAGCTTAGGGGTTAAAATATAAATTTTGTTTTAATAAAAAAAATAATCCATGCTACGTAATATATATAATCTCATATATCATATTTCTATATGACTTAAGTCTTTGATCATGTAATACAATATATTATCATGCATGCTATCTTTAAAACATAATTCACATGGCTGACTTAGTTTAACATGCACTTACTATTCTTATTTCCTACGTTGATTTATCCAGGCTGTAGTCGCGTATGTTAGTTTAATTGAGTGATTGAGTCGACACCTAAGGCTGCTAAAAAAACGACTCCACAACAGATTTGTACCCAAGCTTACATGTTTCATCAAATGTTTTTACGTGACTTTTGTATATTTCCCTTCGCGTATCATATCATTAACAAAATGTTAGACTCGAGTTCATGTTATTCATACGAATGTCCAAATGGTCGAATCAAGAAAACATTAGGACGATTAAGGGTTACCTCGGAATCGATTTTGAGGGGCAACACCAAAACAAGAGGAGTACAACGATCAGACCAAGCCCATGAATCAACACCCTTCGAACTTAAACGATACACTCACACCAGGATCTAACGAAGCGCAACTGAAATCCTAGACTCATTCGTACACCACTAGTTAATCGAGCTAGAGTCACGAGTTATACGATTCCAACGAAAGAGACCAAGAGCACTTCCGGTCACGAACCAAAAATCACCACTTGCGCATGAAAGATGAGCCAAAAAGATCGGCTCATCTCGAGCTACAACGCACCAGTGCCATACCGAACCTTGAACACCAATTAATCGAAACCACTCAAGAATTTCTGAACTTGTAAAGCCTGGCATGAATCGGACCCAAAAGAAATATAATTTGGATGCACATTACATCACACGATTGTATCTTGGGAGTGGTCTTGTTTGAAAAATATTATAGTTTTATCTATAGGACAAGGTAAATATATGCATGGGATAAGAACAAATTTTCCACAAAACGTGTGGAATACCTGAAGAATGGGGAGCAGTTATTTGGAAAACTTTGGTGTAGTCATATGTAAGTCACACGATGGAGATAAGGATGGTGTGACCGAATCATTTGCAAAAGAAAGAAACGTGTGACATAAACTGTACAAGATAAAAATTGGTTCTAATGTGACATGTATACGTGTGATATTCTAAAAGAAGAAAGAGTGTGCCAAATTTATAAGTACTTAGGTTATAGCTTTTTATATTTGTAAATTTAAATAATAACGTATAGTCTAAACTTAGTTATATTCTTATCGAAAGTTCAAATGGCGTTTCAAATTTTCAGGTCGTTATAATTCTTCCCCTCTACAAATAAAATTTCGTCCGCGAAATTTGAAGTCAAGGTAGCGAAGTCGTATTATTTAAGGTAGACGTAGCAATCCATAATCTTGCACAAATCATAACAACTTTCTGGCCCAACGAGTACAGAAATTATACGTAGCAGATGTCAGTGAGAATCTCCCAAAGAGGTACAAAATTCCAAACGAATACTGTCCGCTTTGCCCGCAGGCTCACGGCTTTGTTTTTGTGGCCTCATTTGAAGACTTCCCGGCAGTCACCCAAGCCAAGACTACTCTCACACGAGCACGCTTAGCGCGGGTCCTAAGAACTCCACCCGATGAGACCACAAAACGCGCGTTGTGTCATTGTAAAGCGAATGTTATCTTATGAGCCCAAGATCTCTCCGTGCACACCGATGTGGGATTTGCTGAGGTGTTACAATCACCCCCCAGGGACTCATCGTCCTCGATGAGGTTTGCCCACCATCCCGAACGGCTCAGAGTGGCTCGATACCACTTGTAACACCCCGCCTATCTCGATCACAATATTGTCCGCTTTGCCGCAGCAGCTCACGGCTTTGTTTTGTGGCCTCATTTGAAGACTTCCGGCAGTCACCCAAGCCAAGATTACTCTCACACGAGCACGCTTAACCGCCAGTTCCTAAGAACTCCACCCGATGAGACCACAAAGCGCGTTGTGTCATTGTAAAGCGAATGTTATCTTATGAGCCCAAGATCTCCGAGCGCACACCGATGTAGGATTTGCCTAGGTGTTACAATTTTCTATAAGAAAAATTCGGATTACAAATTTAATAAGACCCATCAATTGCGTGTGATATCATTCCATTACAGCCCACATAGGAGATTTACTCAACAGCCCAACAATTATACAATACGATCCATCCTTGCCATGAGATAAAGATTGTATCCGGCCCATGATTGATTCAAATCATACGATCCAACATTGTTATTCTTGGCCCACATGCTCAACGACCAAATATCCAATCCAGAAAAACTTATTACCGTGAATAAGAATAAGATAACTCACTTCAACCCTAAGACATATCACTTGAGAAATACGCCTACCACATATACTTTCCCTCACCAAACCATTATCTCATCTTCTCATAAATCCCAGTTTATCACCATCTCTTACCCTTTTCGAAACTGAGACATACATAATAACAAAACAACCTTTTCTTGCATGATTACACTCGACACAGGGTTGAAAGGTTCGGCTTCAAGATCTTGAAAACTCAAGGTCTTGGGTAGGTTTTGAGTTGATTGTTATGTTTTGATTTTTGAACGAATTAAAAGGAGTGATTATAACAATCTTGTTATCAATCATTCTTTAACTATTCGGATAAAAAACATGGTCTTCCCATAGATTGATGATGATTGAAGGATCAATTAAAATAATCTTTATAAGATTTCAAGAAAATTGAATCCAAGCTGAGATCTTGAGTGGATTGATTTTTTCCGTTTTCAGTTTTGAGTCTTGGTTTGGTTTAGTGATGGAGAGTTGGATTAGGATTAGGTGTAAGGTCGCGTGGCTGTTGAATGATGAGTAGACCTGTGGTCAACAGTTTTGGTATAAGGTATTTTGTGGTTGTGGTCATGTTTACGCGTAACCATTTTTCTTTCATTTTCCTTATGCGTAGGCTTTATACAAAACCTTATGCGTAAGTTTCTGCATAGGCGTAAACATGGTTTTGTTTATGCGTAACCTCTTATGCTTATGCGTAAAGCATATGAGTAAACTATTTCTTACGCGTAACTTCACAGCTACGCGTAACTTTCACCGTAGATTCTCCTTATGCGTAAGTTTAGGGTTTTGACCCTTTGACTTTTTCCGGCGAGTTTTTTCCGACCAAATATTCCGTCCAGTCTTCATAATAAACCCAGAAGAGGCATAAAAATGCTTCTTTAGACTGTTTGACCATGAGAAGATGAACAGATGACCACTTTTTTTCACGTTATTTGGTAAAAAAAATATAAAAGTGACCTGTTTGGATAAGGTATACCCAAGACAGATATTGATAAATGAAAGATCAAGACTTTTTGTTTTTAGACCAAAATAACAAGGATACTAAAGACATGAATAAAAACTGTTTTCCCATATAATACGGAAAAAAAATTTCCGACCCACAAAATAAGCTCAAAAACAGTAACCAAACATGTATAAAACTCACATAAATCATCAAAAGTTAACCATGGCTCTATACCACTTGTTAGGATCGAATAACATAAGATTTATGTGGTTTGGAGGTCTAGGTTGGTGGAAGAAGATGAAGATCTTCATCTCTTCTAGTGAGAGAAAGTAGAGAGAGGGAGGAGAAGATAAAGACTTTATTAAAATAAAACACACAATACAACTAGCCAAATGCTTCACCTCACCCCTCATGGAGAGTCATGAGGGGTATTTATAGGCTCTAACTTTGCCACTTAAACCATACTAGTCCCTAAGGCCAAAGTATACTACGCATCTAGTCCAATTCACGTAAGTGACGTTATCTTTATAAAAAGCGAGACTAACACATCTTTTAATTTCATCAATTTGAAAGAAAAAAAAAATATTATTTTGGGAACCTTATTTGTGAGCTTATGAGCTTATATGATTTCGGCTTATTTTGAGACTTATGGGCTCATATAAGCTTATTATGATGTAATTCTTATTATACAATAAAGCTTTCAGGTCAGTTGGTTTTAATGGAGTTTAGAGCATTTATTTCTAGTGGTTTTTCAACAAAGTCTTTTTGTGTACAGTTTGGGCCATTCATAAAAAGTTCACATTTTTATAATGTTGATCTTATAACGAGTCAAATGTTATACTAAAAGAGTAGAATGGCACACATGTGGAAGTACGTTAGTATTTTAAGGAAAAAAACCGATATGAATGCAGTTTCTTTTATATGTTTTTTAGGATACTGAATTATTTGATATTTTATGATGGGGTAATTCCAAATTGCTTATTAGTTGCGTAAGCTGTTTACCCCTTATTGCACTTAGGTATTGTGGATATGTATGGGCTCTGGACATGATTATATGCTTATTTGGGGTGAAATAAGCTGATCTGCAGTTGCTTGTTTAGATTGTTTATTTCCTGTTATTTTCAAATAACGAATAGTTTGTCTGCTTAACACGTTTTTGGCTATAGGTATGCACTTATGAGTGTTTGGGCACTTTGAGATTGTTTATTTCAAACTGAATATAATGGTGGATTTGGTATTATAACTTTACTCTTAGATTGAAATAAGTTGTTTTGAATAAGTTGATTATTTGGTTATTTGCACAAGTAATTTAAAATAGTAATCTTAAACATCCCTTATTTTGTTGATGTGGTAGATAAGCGATTTCGGTGTTTGGATGTGATATGTGCTTATGCTAATGATCTCCTTGATATCGTTATAATGCGAACACGGTCTTCTTCTGATAGTATACTGAATTGGATTGTTTTAGAATTTGAATTGTTTTTATTACAAATTATCTGCTTATTGTGTTTTTTGAGCGGATGAAGAAATGTGACTGCTTATCTACTTAGTTTAGGGGTGAAATAAGGTCATTTCTGTAAGATGTTTCAGATTGTTTAGTTTGAACTGGTTATTGTTAGTGGATCCAGTATCGGAAGTTTAACCTTAGGGGTGAAAATAAGCTATTTTGGATAAGTTCGTCCTCCGGTTATGAGCATAAGTCGTTTAACTTAGTAATGCCAAACACCCTTGTTGCATTTTGATTCAAGAGATCGTGATAATAAGTGTTTGGATATGATTATAGGCTCATTTGATGGTGTAATAAACAATGACTATAAGTAATGATTCAGAGTTGCCTATTCAAACAAAGATATGCGATTCGATTATTTTACATTTTAAATCCCTAATTAGTCGATTGCAAAAACTTAAACAAATGCGATATCGATTATCCGGTTTCACATCGTAGAAGCCTATCTACACACTTTTGCAAGATTGCCTTTTGTTATAGCAATTGCTTATTTCATGAAAGCTTTAGCAGCTTTTTATGCATTACCAAACATCCCCAAGTCTATGTTATTATAGAAGTATTGATGTTGTATCTTTGAATTGACATCGACAAAAAGTAACTCCCAAAGCCGCTTTCCACGGGTTATGGGTACCCAACACCGCTTCCGGTGTTTGGGGAGGTTAAGATGTGAGATGTCTTACCCCTACCTAAGGTAGAGAGGTTGCTTCCAGTTCTACCAAAGGTAGAAAGGACCTCCGGCCTTTTGTAGGGAGTGAGGATCGAACCCCTGACCTCTCGGTTGAGAGGCAAGGGGTTTTCCAACTGATCCAACCCTACTTGTTTGAATTGACATCAGACAACTCCTTGGATATTAGTATTATGAATCCTTCTTACAAAAAGGGATATTTATATATTTCTTTAGGACAACCAGAGCTATTGGTCTCTTGATTAATCCAGTCCATATTACATGACGTCGTAACACATTATTTTCCCGAAAAGGTTTCTAATTCTATGTCATTTTCTAGACCAACATGGGAAGGTGGTCAGTACGAAGGATATGAACAAAGTTGATTGGCTGCTCTTCGATTAGCAATGGAATTAGGAGCTGATCATATCGATGTTGAGCTTAAGGTTTTCTTCTTCTTGACATAAAATTGGTTTCTTTGTGTCATGGGCCCGTCTAAAGTACTATTATTAGTGTTCTTACATAGTAAAATTTTCCGTTATACTATCAGACATAATATTCTCTATCAAATTTCTGATTTTAGTTGCTCAAATGCAGGCCGTTGATGATTTCAACAATTTAATCCATGGAGACAAGCCTACAAAGTGCAAACTCGTAGTTTCTTCTCACAATTATCAAAATACTCCTTTGAAAGTGCAAGCTTGGGAACCTTGTGGCCAAAATATAGTCAATGTGAGTCGACATTGTCAAGTTAACAAGCTACCGTAGATATAACTAATGTAGCACGTACTTACTTAATTCTCTTTGCATAGAAGTCACCGAAGGTGGCTTTGTTGTACCAGTTGGGTCATTTAATAACCGGTATATATAAATTTGATATTTATATAAATAAAGTTGACATTTTAGATTAAAAGTAATCATATTGACTGTCGGGTAACTTGGTACCGAATGCCAATGGCATACAAAGTCATCTAGCCCATCTTTTATTGACTCAAATGTTATATAAAAGTACTGTGACTCCACACATGTGCAAGTGTGTTGATATTTTAAGGAAAAAAACCCTTATTTCTACCTATTTAAATGAGTAAAATGTATCATTATTGTTTGCAGTTGTACCATTCCTAACAAAGAATCTTTACTTATGTTGTGATGAGGTTGATCCGGTTGCAAAGGTAATTTTCATTGTCATAAAAAGCTTTACCCTCAAACAATATGCAGACAATGATAAAAGTATGGCGTTTAATGTATTGTGTTATTAATTGTATGTTACAGTCAATTGGAGCGGTCAATTGTGCCATCAGGAGACCAAATGATGGGACATTATATATGTGTAGTACAGACTATGTAGGTGCTATTTCTACTATAGTCTATGAGGTTTCTTTTTAAACTTCCTAAAAGAAGTGATAATATGGGCGGTTGGGTCAAAAAGTGCCTTTCGTTCACTTATAAAAGTTTCATATGAATTCACATGTTACTTTTCGCCTGTTCGACCCATTTGAGATTCACTTAAAGCACAAATTGTTGCAATCGTCTCTGTGTTCGTGTGATCAAAATGGTGCAACAGATCACCCTGGTGGTAGACTATTTGTGGTTATTGGTGTGGCGGTCTTTGAAAAGCTCTTGCTTATGGAGAAAAGCGAAGGTGCAAGAATTGTGATAGCAAATAGGACTTACGGTTAGATTCAACTATAGTTCACATTACCATTCCTAATGCTCGATTTGATTGCAAATAAAACGTTATACTAGTTTTATTGCATTCTTATCGCTCAAGATGGGAGACAACAATGTATGGTTACGGTCATATGTAGAGGGTGTTTGGATTCAAGTGGTTTATCAAAACATCAAAATTGATTATAGCGACTTCAAGTCGAGTAACCATATGATCGGTTGCAAAATTAAAAGCGATTATAGTTCACATTACCTCTCACATGCATAGTTAGTACATCAACTAAAGTTTTCGTGGAGAATGTGGAGCCATAATCGTTATGGGGTGGAGATGTTTATAGGACATGCGTATGAACAATATGAGAGATTTATGAGGTTATCTGGTAAGGTTTTAAATGCAAAGTTATGATATTTCTTATGAGTTTTGTCATAATTTCCAATTAAAGACCTAAAGAATTATTTAGGAGATTATGGAAAATCTTAATTGTCTCGGGAGCTGCCGTAGGTATGTATCTTTTTCTATCCTATCTATTTTAAGGATAACTGAAGTATAATATTTTTTTTAACTCCATGCTCGAGCAAAAGTGGTCGATCACATCAAATTCCTCAAAATTTAAACGAGTTACAGAACACAAGTGGTCAGTTTGATCATGCCAAATAAACAATGGAGTATAAGGTATTCCGAGGAAGATTAATGATGTGACAGAGACAAGTATAACATAAGAATACGAGTATGTGACTGTCAAATCTTTTCATTTTTTCATAACTTCATATGATTGGAAAACAGTATCGATGGCCATAACATTTCCAACTATTTTGCTTAGTTTATTGTTCCACGGTGCCCACAAAACTCAAAATTCAAGATAAAGGAAGATATAATGCTTCTAGAGTGTCTGTCCAAGATAGGCATGGGTTAAGTAATGAGTAAACCTTTCTCTGTTGTGGAAAATTTTATTTATTTATTTTATTTTATTATTATTATTTTTTTGGAATCATTGGTCCTCTTCTCACAGAAAAACCCGCTTTTATCTGATCACTAGTCTTAACATAAAAATCTAATTATTGCTAAACAAAGTGATTTAGGATTTTGACGCACTTTGGGTGACTTGCATCCAGTCAAATTATTAAAATTTACCCATTTGACCCATTGGAGATAGGATATTACCCAAATCAGCCCAACTTCTAAGTAAATGGGTCAAAATTTCTACCGCTGCAGACTTTGACTTTGGATCAAAATTTCTATAAAATTACTTTGTGTATAGAAGCTGAAGTTTTAGTTACTTTGTGTATAGAAGCAGGAGGCTTGAGAGTAACATCTGTTGTGCAAAATGGTACATACAGGAAGCACAGAGGAGGTGTTACTCCATCATTTGTTATTGTATCATTAGTATTTTTGTTGGGACATAATAAGGAATTTTATACTATTTGTGACCATTGTATTCTCGTTTTTATACTTAAGTTAAATTTATTTTTATAAAATGCTACGGGCATACTACTCATGACTCTCGAAAATGAATGGACACATTATTTATTTGGATGAATTTTGACTTGCAAGTTATTACGCTAATAGTAAATTCTTGTGACATGTAAGTCGATGTCACAACAATTTTTCATAGATTTGAGAATATAGATCTTTCAATAGTAAATACATGTGTTTATATATGCAAATCTTTGTAGAACATCAACCTTCACTCTTACATGATTTTATAACTATCTAGGTTTCACTTAGCATTTTTTCGAAACTCATAGTAAAAAACGAATGTTAATAAGAAAAGGAAATTTCTTTTACACTGGTCAAAACTCGAGGCCACTTACAATTAGGCCAGACATAATTCCTTCATGACTTGTAAATTTCATTTCGATAGAAAAGAGTCATCTTTGAATTCATGAGTTGAGTTAAATTTCCACACTTGAATCTCCATCCATCCATCTTCCTTTGTTTGAACCCGAGTGATACCATTTATGTTCAACGGGCTCGGGGTTATAAAATAAACAAATTCACCTCATTGTTTTCTTTGTGGAGTACATCTCGTACTTTTCTTGGACAATGCAACCCCGGCTTTTTCTCGAAAGCTTGAACACAAGGTGACACACGATTCGTATCTTGTGACAACATTTGACTTTGATCGTGCAATTAAGATGAAATATGTTTTGTGGTAAAAGCTCAATCACCTCTTGAAATCGCAATTAAGAATGTAGTTATTTATAAAGATGTAAAACTACATCCAAGAAGTGAAACTTTGTCAACCATTTAATAAATTTTTTAATTGTCAACTACAATTCAAAAACACAAACTTTGGACCGAACACGGAATGAAAGTATTACTTTTGGACTGAATCCAAAACTTTTTGAAAAAATGGTGTTGCTTCTTTGAAACGGAGTGTAGTGTATATATGATCTTCCTCATGATTTTTTATAATAGTTTGTATTTTTGTCTTATACTTCAACAACGTTATAATTACTTATATATGGTCTTATTGCAGGACAAATTCATAAGCTTTTTGTTAATTCATTTCATATTTCATAAAACATAAACTTTTATTATTACAAGGCATTCGGACCCGTGCGATGCCCACGGGCTATATCTAATTGTTCATTGTGTAATATTTGTGTAAATTGTTGAAGTGTAAGTAAGATGGTGCATCTAATTGAAACATGTCGCGTAATGTTTGGCTAAATAGTTAGAAAATAAGTTGAGTTAAATGAAGCTTAAACTTATACGACTCTATCAAAATAATGTTTAACAAAAAAATTGGCATTCTACAAAACTCACAGGAAAAACAGTAATATAAAGATTGTCTTTAACTCGAAAACTACTTAACATACACCAATACAAACTATTATAGTAATAGCCATGACCCAACACTAACCCATTTAACCATGGCCTATATTTTCGGATCAATCCAATACACTACAACCCAGTCCAAACCATAACCTGGTCCCTAAAAAAGCACATGGTGTTTTGTCCGCCCCCATCTCCTCCCTTTCACTCGTTTTGCAGATCCAACCACCACACCTCGATAACACCCCTCAATCATCTCCTTCATCAACCATAACTGAATCACATTTTAGTTGGCCACCAATACACCGGTATTAACACACATTTTAGTTGGCCACCAATCACATTAGAGCTGGTATTTGGTTCGTTTGATAGATTTTGTGTACATTGAACATGAACAAACTACATTGGACACTTATAAGCCTTCACCAATTAAGAAGTGTACCATTGTTGAATTAGAAGATGATGCACCAGTTGCTATAAGATGAGTTGCTAAACAATTAAGGTTAGAATAGACCGATAAGGAAGTGGGTCAAAGTAGTGTAATTGTTGTTGGTGAAAGTAGTGTGGCTAATGAAGTGGGTCAAAATAATGTGCCAACTGAAGTTTGCAAATGCTTTTTACTCGCTTTGGACAACCCAGACGTTGATAAGAGTTTGATCCTTTCTTAGATTTAGATGATACATAGGAAGTTGCTAAGGTAAGTGAGGTTGAGCAAACATTAGAAATGGGTACTCAGGCCGAAGGTATGGTTGATAAGGACAAGCTGTATTGGATGATGAAAGTATTCAAGATTGTGAAGCCAGTGAAGGGAGTGAACATAGTGAAAAGGAGGAAGACATGTTGGAATTATATAACATGACATTCAAATAAATAACCACAAAACATCAAAGTAATCAAGCGGGCGTATAGGATTTATTAATGAACAATTATTTAACATAAAAGAATATGCGTACCTTTTCTTGATTATAGCCGAACAAGAATCAAATCCACAAACTAGCAACGGATGAACCCTAATTTGATTTAGTTAAGATTATATGAATTACCCTTACCGTTATGTAATTCAATCCAAGATAATAACAAAAGTATGTTATTACTATGTTCTTATACACACGCATTAAACCGAATTAAAGTAATGCTAGTTTTATCAAACAAATAACTTGGTTTGTGGAAAAGTGTGGATAGACACCGACAAAGGTGTTCGACCGGTTTGGAGAAGAAAACACACACAAAACAATTTTAGGGTTTAGCTAATGAGCACAAGAGATGGAAAAATAAAACCCTAGCCTTGTTTATATACCCAACTAAACTTGGTGAACAAGTTGGTTTTCTTTCCTTGTTTCTTCCCTGGCCGATCGGTTTGGACTCTCCAAAGGGATTTCGAACCTTCCCAAACTTTGCAATTAAGTCCTTTTCCAAATACCTTTAACGCCCGTTAGTCCATTACATTAATTACTTAACGTTCATTAGTTATATCGTTTAATAAATAAATAAATATAATGTTTATATTTAATTATTAACTTCAAATTCTCATACGTAAAGTGTGCAATCCCATAGTCTCGAGTTCGATCCTAACTCACGTCTACTAATTTATATCCATAAAACCAACAGCTCCCACTGGATATATCTTAATAGAGTGATCACATTCGGTTAGCGTCTAGCAACACTTCGATGCCTCTAGTACAACTCGAGCAAGGCTCCGGAAAACCTTTAATGATTTCTCATTATTATTATCCTTTGTTTCTAATACCATGTTAAATAAAGATATGAAATTAAGTCATTCTTTATTCAACCATTCTGCTTCTCGTTGTTAGTGATTGAGCAAGATTACCAAATCTTCCGAACATATTCGGGGAGAACTTTGGGCATGGCCATGCAAACATCTTGTCAACCCTACGAGGGGCAGAAGATTAAACTCCAAAATAAATTTGAAGGAACAAATTCTATCTTGACTACGAGAATAACCCACGAACTTTGCAACACTTTGAAACAACCCTTATGACTACCGAGTTAGGTATAGCGTTAAGTTGTTCCTGAGAAGGGCACTACATTCATGACACTTATCCGGTATCTCAAGTCGAGGATAACTATTCATAATTTACTTATAACAATATCCACAAAGTAAATTATGTAGTTGGATAAGTCCTATATTCAATTCATTGAATATCATCCGAAATTGGTATGCATTCTCATCAATATACTTTCAAGTATATTCTACCATATCTCTCGATTTGTCTTAGTTTAATGATACTCCCATATCATTAATTGACAACGGACAATTTAGAATAAATAAATTTATTCACGGATTAAACATGCAAATATAGGATACAATATATTATAAAATCAAACATACCAAGTACTTGATTTATTATAACAATTGTTTAACATCCCTTATCCAAATACCAAATAGATCAATGCATGAAAATTTCAGTTGATGAATTATGTCTCAATTAATGACAATCATACTTGTTGACAAGGCATAAATCAACCAACTTGATCTATCGTAATTTTGAGAATACTTATTTCAAGAATTCAATTAGTGAAGTCCTATATGTGTGCATTCAACAATCCACATAATAATTCATAAAGTGTGTGACATCCTCTATCACCAATTTATGACAATTTAAACTTTCAAACATTTTAAAGTTTAAAGTATTCTTATTCTTTAATGTATAATGCAACTATGCTTTTATTAGCACAACTAGTTCACATGGCTATTAACAAGGATGAAATCCTACCATGACTAGTATTGAGTGTCATCTCAATTAAACCAAAGATCATTGTATACAAACAACAATGTGCTCATTAAAACTCCGTAAACTTTAATATCTTATTGTGTAATGTTTGATGCTTTCCAAACTTTCAAGTTTAAAGTCGATGACAATTTGCACAACAATTGACATATTATTCATCCATAGAATCTAGGAGCAATTCGCATCGAGGATGTAATTCTATTAGAATATTCATTACACAAGTTATCTAATAACTTTTAGTTAGATATCAATGTTGTCAAATCATCTATCATTCAAGAATGATACAACAATTTGAATACACTACATGATGTACATGATGAATCTACAGGTCAAACTTAGATTTTATTCATGTTCTATCTTGTCAAAAGATATTTATCCATTTCCCAAATGATATATCATGTTTAGTTAGAATCATTTATTCTTACTGCACATGTTTATTAAACATATATTCCAAGGTTGCATGTTTTAATTCTTAAATCTTACAAGTGAAGTTTCATTCCAATCTAAGACTTAACATTTAGCTTACAAGGAATGTTACTTCCTATATGTTATACAACATATAAGATTTAAAACCTTAACATAATACTCCCACTAGCTATCAGGAATACTTAAAATTTATCTTATTTCAATTATAAATCAAAACTAGAATTTAATAATTAAATATAAGAATAATTTCATAGATGCATGCATTTATCCATTCATGAATTATTGCACTTCGTACACTTTCAAAGATTATATGAATTCAAAAAACCTTTCTATTACTTACCGTCCTCGCTCAAGTAATTTCTTCAAGAAAGTATTTTGATATTCCATTGTCATATTTCATATTAATGAAAACAAGTATGACAATTATCATCTTCATATATTTAATGTGTCTAGGAAAGAATATTCAATCACAATTAATTGCTTAAATATGATTAATAATCTTGTCATAAAACATGCATTAAATATGTGTACAATATTGTCCATATGATTTCTACATAGAAATTCAAACCACTAGGGTTTTTCATTTCTTTGAAGAAACTCATTTCCATTCTCTAGTCTAACTATTAAGATAAACCAAATTTCCAAAATTGATTATCTTTATGGACAACATCTTTAACATTCATAGTATGAGTAATTTACCCAATTTAATATTTGGTAATCCATCATAATGATTATCAGGTTTACTATAATCCTGTAACTCATGTTCTTCTCAGCATATAAGTCAAATATCTGAGATATCCTTGCAGATCTAAAATTCCATCATCATGAGGTCTATCATTTACATGTCTAACCTCATCATGATATTTTCTAGTGTGTTTTAGAAGATTATGTATCTTGTAATTTTATCTTTCAAGATAAAACTCCCACTTGCCTTTTGTAATATATAGACTATCTATATATACTTAGCAGTTAGAGCAAAACTACATTGTTTTCTTTTTGGGACATTACAAATACACATTGATAATTCCTGATTATACTTTGTTAATAACCTATTCATAAGTAGTTTAACAAATTCAGAATCTTCAATTTTAAAACTTAATGTGATTCATCACATTCCATAATGAAATGGTGTTTTAACAATCTTCTAGATTGGAGACATATTGAGTATATTCAATCCATTGTGGTATTCATTAGAATTTAATATTGTAAGACAATCTAACAATATATAAGATAAACATATTCCTTTTGGCTTACCTATTTACCAACTAAGTCAACTTAATGGTACAATAAACTTTCCAAGCCAATTGCATGCTTTATAACACAAGTACTTTTAACCAAGTCACTTCATATCCATGTCTCATCAAGAAAACATAAACTGTTATAATCCCATTATACGTTATAAATCATTGATCATCTCAATGACTTCTTGTATATGTCTTAATTAAAAACATAACAAGTTAACGTCTTACTTTATTATAAGTCTTAAAAGACTTTATGTTTATGTCTTTACAATGAATCATAAACATGTTTAACTAAAGTAATTATGAACACAACTCTTGGTTTCAATAGTAATTTCAAGTTAATTTATTTACTTCACAATAATGTAGGACTACATTATTTTTCATTTATGTCATTTCAAAATACATAAATAAACAAATTGAAGTAGTATTATATTACTTCATTTATTTATGTCATTCTAATAATACATAAATATTTAATTTGAAGTAGTCTTATATATCATTTTGACACATGTTCTAAATAGTTGTCTAAATTAGAAACTGCAAATATGTCCATGCAAGGTCTGACTTCACATAGAGATTTACTTTGTTGTTGCAATCTCGCCAAGTTCTCACATGACGTAAATTGCAACACCAAGTGTTTCTTAAATTAGATATGTACAAGTTATATTAGAACGTTAGTCTCTTACCTTGCAGTCAAGAGAATTCTTTAAATCATATACCTATATGTTGTACCTTGCACACAATATAGATTTCTCCCACTTGTGCATGGAACAACATCATGTAGCAGATAAACAACACGACATATGTTTGTTTATGTGACTAATATGATTGTGTCATTGATATTAGCATAACTAGTAGATGTAGAACCACTTCATTGGCTAATAAGGAAACGTACATGACTATCCTTGAAAACATAAGTGTCTACAAGTGGAAAGTAATTATCTTAAGACATTCTAGAGATAATTATGGATTACTACCAAGATGACAAAGCTTGTAACTACCACTGAATAAGAGATCATTACATTAATTCCTTATTCAAGAATAAGAACACAACACTCCCAATCGGATTTGACAACATTGCAAGTGTTTCATTAACCAATGAAAGAAAATAGTGTTCTATTTACTTCCCTACACTTTTGATAAAGTCCATACATAACAATTACTTATGTACTAAAAGAGTGTATTCTACTACGTAGATGATGAACTATTCATCAATGCTATTAACTTGAAAAATTGGGCATGCAATTTCTTTCTTAATAGTTCTACTATTCCAACAATTGTAAGTAGTACTTTTAAATGGTCAAAACAAAACAACTAGATAAAATAAGCTAGTTTGTCTTTTACCAATTATACAGTAATTAGTCTAGCTTCTAATTTAATAACTCAGAAA
Organism: Chrysanthemum lavandulifolium; assembly: GCA_022545495.1. Lineage (NCBI taxonomy): Eukaryota > Viridiplantae > Streptophyta > Magnoliopsida > Asterales > Asteraceae > Chrysanthemum > Chrysanthemum lavandulifolium. The sequence continues at coordinate 282,969,048 of CM040240.1, read as the reverse complement.
TATGCAATTTTCTTAACTATTAAAATTTGCTTACGAGTTATGTATTTAGAATTTAGACAATTCTAATTTTTCCTATCATACCTTTCTCATTCATGAAAAGGAATAGGATTGAATCTCACTCTTTCATATATAAAGAGGACTAGGTTTATCCTTTTAGCAAAGTTGACTCTACCAAAAACCCTTACAGGTGTAGATCAATTTATCAATACAGGAATAACCTACGTTTACGATTTAATATTGCATTAATACATTTAAAGAATTAGCAAAATTGAATTTTAGTATTTTCGATAATTAAACTTTTCAAGAAAATAAAATACCCAAGGTAATATTCATATAACCATAGAATTTTCTCGAAAACTAGGATCCAAATTATCGTAGTTCCATTACATCAGTTGATCTGCTAGTAACGAAAGCACATAATAGGGTAATCTGTCGAACAATAATTGGCAAACAATTTCCAATTCCTAGATCATTATGGGATTAATATTTTCCAACGCTATTGCAAATATAAACATGTTTCATCCCATCTTATGCCATTGAGTCTAGGTCTCACTTCCTACTCAACTTAAGTGTCTAACTTAAAGAAGCGCAAATATGTCCATGTAAGGTCCGACTTTACATAGAGATTTACCGTCCATCACAATCTCGCCAATCTTGTCATGACGTAAATTGCAACTTCAAGTGTTCCTTTTAATTAGATGGCACATAACTTAATTTATAAAGGGTACTAGTTTTGATTTTATGTGGTCAAATCAAATATGTACAAAGATGTCATGCATTCATCTTGTAGCATAAATTTAATAAAAAACTTTTATTACCAATTCATAAAGATCAAATTATCAAAGTTTTGATTGAGGTATTGGGTTCACCAATCAAGGAATTTAGTGTTAATTATCGTCCATTATACCGTACTTTTGCATAAGTGTAAACACTTAGTGTTTCGGGTAATTACCACCAAAGTGACGCATGGAATTAAAACTAATTCGCCCTTAAGATGAGTTTGCACATTTTATGGCTTACTAAGTAGCTCCATTTGAACTTACAAGGGGCAGAGGATCAGGTAAGCGCAAAGCATAACCTTAGACATCCTTTCAGTGTGACTATGCGCACTTCTTTATTAACCCCTTTATAGTTCATTCTAGTGGGTGAGCCGTTCAGACCATTTGTACCAAAGTCACCAATCAATTAAACTATTGAAAACTTAACTCTTCCAAAACAAATCAAATTTCGCCATTGTTTAGTCCGTATTATTTTTCTATTCAAAATTACCCTTTGCTTAAAATTCTCTAACATAATAAACAAACAAGTAACAAATAAAAAATAAACTACTAAAAAACAATGCGCACATAATAAACAATTTATACGTGTAAACAAGTAGCCACATGCAACTTATTCGATAAAACCCTATTAATAATCAATATCTAGGTTAAATTAATGCATATATTAATTAGGGCTTTCACTCTCTCAATTGAGAGTGAGCCACATACATCAACGAATCGATTATGTAAACCCATAATTAATGATATACCAAATTGCATATAATTGATTCATTAATATACATAATTGGAGTCTTCCCCAATTCAAGATTTATCGTAATTAAATATGTCTCAACAATTAAACAATTATCAAAGCAACTTATCCATGACTAACATGCATGTATAATCATGGATATCATAACAATTATACAAATAAGTCACAAGATCGCATATAAAAATTCCATGACACATAACAAATTATTCACGAATTAATCACGTAATCAATATTAATTCTAGGTTTTAATAAGGTTAGCAAACAATTTTCAAAACCCTAAAATTTATACATGTGTCGACATTAAAAAAAATAGGGAACGCCCCAAAAATCGACCAACAATAATAAACATAAACCCTAGATTAACATATCAAACAACATACAAGTATTTGTTTTATTACGCGCTTATGTAATTAATTACTCATTAAAACCAATGACTCGTGATGCCTTGTTGGAATTATATAACATGACATTCAAATAAATAACCACAAAACATCAAAGTAATCAAGCGGAAGCGTATAGGATTTATTAATGAACAATTAATTAACATAAAAGAATATCGTGCCTTTTCTTGATTCTAGCGAACAAGAATCAAATCCACAAACTAGCAACGGATGAACCCTAATTTGATTTAGTTAGGATTATATGAATTACCCTCACCGCTTTGTAATTCAATCCAAGATAATAACAAAAGTATGTTATTACTATGTTCTTGTACACACGCATTAAACCGAATTAAAGTAATGCTAGTTTTTATCAAACAAATAACTTGGTTTGTGGAAAAAGTGTGGATCGACACCCACAAAGGTGTTCGACCGGTTTGGAGAAGAAAAACACACACAAAACAATTTTAGGGTTTAGCTAATGAGCACAAGAGATGGAAAAATAAAACCCCTAGCCTTGTTTATATACCCAACTAAACTTGGTGAACAAGTTGGTTTTTCTTTCCTTGTTTCTTCCCCTTGGCCGATCGGTTTGGACTCCCCAAAGGGATTCCGGAACCTTCCCAAACTTTGCAATTAAGTCCTTTTCCAAATACCTTTAACGCCCGTTAGTCCATTACATTAATTACTTAACGTTCGTTAGTTATTTCGTTTAATAAATAAATAAATATAACGTTTATATTTAATTATTAACTTTAAATTCTCATACGTAAAGTGTGCAATCCCATAGTCTCGAGTTCGATCCTAACTCACGTCTACTAATTTATATCCATAAAACCAACAAGACAATGATTATATAATTGATGATCTAAATGATATTGATGAAGTAGAAGTTGATATGGAGGATTTCCAAGCTAATGATGATGTAAATTAGGCAATGGAAATTTTTGGTAGAATGTAGCATTTGATGATCATGTTTGTGACAACCGGCAATTTCTCGGTCTATTATTTAAAGACGTCACTATTTTGTTCTGTTAGGAAAACGCGAATTATTTATTTTCCGGTATTTACGGAAGATTGTAATTTACAAACAAGAGGTTACGGTGGTTTTCTGAAAAAATGTCACCACACGCGTGCTGACATCACACCAGTTATGGCTTAAATATAAAAATCAACTATCAAAGTCAACGACTCTATTTTTATATCGGTTTTACCAAAACGTGTCAAAAAATACAACTCTTATATTTTTACCAAGCCGGGATGCTGCGTTTATAGTATATCTGATGGAACACGGGTATACAAAATCTTGATAATAATAATAATAATAATAATAATAATAATAATAATAATAATAATAATAATAATAATAATAATAATAATAATAAAATAATAATAATAATAATAATAACGTTTTCAACATGGTAGACCGGGTGTTATGTTACGTGAGGTTCGTTTGCATTTCCGGCTATTTCACGGTGGGTGGAGTTTTGCTACTCTAGTCCTGCTAGATTATATTATGGTGAGCATACTCTTTGGTCTCATCAAGGTGTGCAACAAGGTGATCCGCTTGGGCCTCTTCTTTTTGCCTTAGTCTTACATCCCTTAGCATGTAAGATTAGAGATTCTTTTGACCGTTCCTTTCAAGCTTGGTATTTGGATGATGACACTATTATTGGTGATACCTTGGTTGTGGGTAAGGTTTTAGAGTTGATTATGGCAGACGGACCTTGTCGTGGCTTACACCTCAATGTTGATAAAACTGAATTTTTTTTGCCACAAGAGGACCCCAGAAGCAGGTATGATGGTGTTTTTCCCCCTAATATTTCTCGCCTCACATGGTGTTAAATTATTGGGTGGACTGTTAGTGTGGATTTTGAGTTCGTAGTCAGTTGGTCCCGAAAAGGGTTGCTAAAACTATTGAACTTATGGAGGCGGTTGCCAAACTTAATGACCCTCAATGTGAGTTGTTGTTACTCCGTGCATGTCTTGGTATTTCTATTCTATCGCGCATGTTCTCCTCGGGTCTTTAGTGTGCTCGGGTTTCTTTTGATCGCGCCGTTCTTCTTTGGGCGTATTGTCACCGCTCGGACTCGGTTTTGGTATTGGCGGTGGAGACTCGCCACCTTACCTTTTGCTTTGGGGACTTGGTTTATATTGCGGTGATGTCTTGAACTATGCCTTCATTGCCTCAAGACTTCAATCGGTGGCCTTGACAAAGCTTCTTCATGGTTGGGTATTATAGCTGCTGGTCCCTCTTTTGATGATGCTCTATGTACTTTCAAGCGTGAATATGGATATTGACCTTTTGAGTAACCCTAGCGAGGTCGCCGCCCCAAACTTATGAAGAAATTGGCGATATATACTTGATCGGGTTTCCCAAACTGTTGAATCCACTTTCCATCTTTCCCTCGGCGGATGGCGTTATGGAGCTCTTTAAAGGAGGATCACACTCGGATTGGCTTAGGGTGGCTCGGTATCGGATTGGGACAAACTATGAGTGCCGGGGCTTATCGGTGTGTCTTGTGTTATCGTTTGGGTGTTCCTCTTTCACCGCTCGTACCGTGTTCGCTTGCTCTAAGGTTTTCTTGGAGATATTTACGGGATCACGCTGTTTCGTGTGCGGGTATTGTTGGCATTAAACTTCGTCACAACCTTGTGCGCGATGTTCTTGTTGACATATGCTCGATCGAGATTTCCGCCGCAAGGAGGTGGATATTGGGCTTTTTGGTGATGAGGCGGATCCTTGCGACCGTCGACATATTACTCTACTCTTGGGATAGTGGGCGTGATGTATGTGTTGATCTTACGGGTTCATCGCCTTTGACGCAAACCGGGTTGATTGATTTTACCAGGCGTGTGATCGGTGATGCCGCTTTCAGTAAGCGGGTCAAGTCACGAGGCAAAATGTGCGGATATTGGGTATGGGTTTCTCCCTTCTTTTTCCTCTTTTGGAGAACTTGAGAAAGATGCATCACCTTACTCAAGCGTATTCGACGCTTCTCGATGACTCGGGACATTGGAGGCGTGCGACAATTTATATCTTTAATAGGATTGGTTTTACCATTGCTAGAGGAGTGGGCCCGAGATGGTTTCGAGGCTCCCACTAATCTTTGTAATCCTTTGAGTTTTAATAAAAGTGTGATAATAATAATAAAAAATAATAATAATAATAATAATAATAATAATAATAATAATAATAATAATAATAATAATAATAATAAGAATATGGATATTGACCTTTTGAGTAACCCTAGCGAGGTCGGCGCCCCAAACTTATAAAGAAATTGGCGGATATATATTTCGGTCGGGTTTCCAAACTGTTGAATCTACTTTCCATCTTTCCCTCGACGGATGGCGTTATGGAGCTCTTTAAAGGAGGATCACACCCGGATTGGCTTAGGGTGGCTCGGTGATTGGGACAAACTATGAGTGCCGGGGCTTATCGGTGTGTCTTGTGTTATCGTCTGGGTGTTCCTCTTTCACCGTTCGTGCACCGTGTTCGCTTGCTCTAAGGTTTTTCCGGAGATATTTACGGGATCACGCTGTCTCGTGTGCGGTATTGTTGGCATTAAACATCGTCACAACCTTGCGCGATGTTCTTGTTGACATATGCTCGATCCGGGATTTCCGCTCGCGAGGAGGTGGATATTGGGCTTTTGGAGATGGGGATGATCCTTGCGACCGGTGACATATTACTCTACTCTTGGGATAGTGGACGCGATGTATGTGTTGATCTTACGGGTTCGCCGCCTTTGGACGCAATCCGGGTTGATTGATTTTATACCGAGGCGGTGATCGGTGATCTTGCTTTCGGAGTGAAGCGGGTCAATACGATGCCAAATGTGCGGATATTGGGTATGGGTTTCTCTCCTTCTCTTTTTCCTCTTTTGGAGAACTTGAGAAAGATGCGATCACCTTACTCAGCGTATTCGACGTTCTCGATGACTCGGGACATTGGAGCGCAAACAATTTATATCTTTAATAGGATTGGTTTTACCATTGCTAGAGATGTGGGGCTCGATTGGTTTCGAGGCTCCCCACTAATCTTTTGTAATCCTATGAGTTTTTAATAAAAGTGTGATTTATAATAAATAAAAATAATAATAAAAAAAAATAAAAAAAACAAGTTTAATAATAATAATAATAATAATAATAATAATAATAATAATAATATATATATATAAGAATACAAAACTAAATAAATAAGAATAAAAGAAAGAAAAATAAAACTTACATATTGGTTTTGTATGTAGCATCAAAAGAAAGAACATCACCAAAAGCTTCATAATTCCTTTTACTTGTATCATCCGACCAAAACAAACAACTTAAGCGACCATCGGTGTTAGTCTTAAACTCGAACGTAAAATTTTCATCTCTTTCTTTCAAAATACTAAACTTGTCAATAATCATTTGAGCATCATATTTACCAATATAGCTATAAATGTCACGACTCATATTCTTAAAATCAATCTTAGTAGCACCAACATTTTCATATCCTCCCAAAAGCTCGCGATAAAATTGAATGACATACAAGGACCGATGTTTAAGTTCAAGCCTTAATAGCAAAATCTCGATGCGCCAAACTCATAGACCTATGAGACTTTTGCAAATGTCTATCCTCGTGAGTAAAAACCATGATTGTGCTCTTCAAACAAAATGTTTAACCCTATACTTTTCACCGATCGACAACATAAATTCTAGCTTTGCAATTTGTCCTAAACTCGATCTTATTCTCTTTACGAGACTTAGCATCACAATTATCTTTTAAACTATCAAATTCTTTAACTTTAACTTTCTTGGTACCTTCTTTACTCCAAAGAAATTCCTTATTCATAACAATACCTCCATCGTTAGTTTGATGGCCTCTACGAACAATAAAACCGATTTTCAAGAAGATAATCTTTGTATGCTTTATAAGCTTCTTCAACACTATCAAACAAAGTACCTTCCACGGTACAAGAGTTTTAACAACGGGTTTAATAAGCATTGAAGTGGATGTAAAAAATCGGTGAATTTACTTCTTCATTCTCTTCAACATTAACATCGGTGACAAATTTTCATCTTCAACAAACTCATTGCTTGCACAATTTTGTCTCATTGAATCACCTAAAAAACATAGAAAACTCAACTTTACTTAAAATATCACAAGAACTATACTTGAAAGTGCTACGCAACAACAAATTTTATTAATAACATCTCAATATGACTATCCTTGAAAGATATATTAATAGCATCTCGAAAGTACTACTATCTGCGACGACTTACTACTGCTGCAGTAAATTATTTCTCTTCTTAACTACCTTGAACAAATATTTAGATAAAATATCAAAATAACTATCATTCAATGATATTAACGGTTTTAATATCAAAATAACTATTATTCAAAACTATTTTCTTACCTATCACAAGAACTATACTTGAATGATATACACACCTTTAATATCACAATAACTATCATATTAAAATCATTAAACATCACAAAATAAAATAAACTTGAACAAAATGTTTTATTAAAATAATATTCCAGCTTTTAAATATCGAATAACTATCTTAAAAACAAGTGTTACTCCAAAAAAACATTACTCCCTCTGCAACAAATGTTACTCACATTAATACTAATTAAACAATATTAACAATACGAAATACATAAATCATAAATACTAGTCTTCCTAAAGGAGACCGATAACCGGCATATTCCTCAATGCGAGCCAAATCTTCCTAGTCTAGCAGACGAACTTGAGCCAAATCTTGGTATTGATGTTGTTATGTATTTGTCAAACACACACCCACAAAATATCAGAAAATATTGTCATCTTTGCTGTCTTCATCCATCAAAAACTTTTAAATAATGGATTTTCGTTCAAGCATAATATCATTGCAAATCGTGTAGTCTTCCCTCATACGTTGCTTCTCTACCCTTGCATCCTCAAACAAATTGATAACGTCTATAATAGCATTTTTTTCGAGCCACATCATCTTCTTCACATTGTTTTTAACGTATATTTGCATATATTCAAGGAATGGGAGGACAACAAGCCATAATAATTTTGTGTTTGAAATTGTATGTTTAGAAGTATATGACAATACCAAAAAAGATTAATATCACAATAAGAACCCTTTATATGATATTACCATATTTAATATCACAATAACTATATATAAGATATTACCAGATTTAATATCAGAATAACTATCATATAAAGGTTATTGATATCAGAATAACTATCCATATATAAAACGGTTTTAAAACGCATAATAAGAAAAAAACTTAATATCAAAATAAATATCAACATATTAACGTTATTAATATGTTGATATCAGAATAACTATCATTATATGATATTACCAGATTTAATATCACAATAACTATCATTATATGATATTACCAGATTTAATATCACAATAACTATCATTATATGATATTACCAGATTTAATATCAGAATAACTATCATATAAAGGTTATTGATATCAGAATAACTATACATATATAAAACGGTTTTAAAACGCATAATAAGAAAAAAGCTTAATATCACAATAACTATCATATTAACGTTATTAATATCGAATAACTATACACATATCGAAATAAAGAATTAATATCGAATAACAATCATATTAAGGATATTGATAAAAGATACAAAATAACATTAATATCGAATAACTATCCTCATATCAAGATAACAAACTTAATATCGAATAACTATCCTAATATCGAATAACAAACTTAATATCGAATAACTATAATACTAACGATAGAAACATCAAAGTGTAAATGTACTAATACTCGAATAACAATAGCAATATCGATGTAACTATCCTCAAAATCATAATAAAACCTTAATATCGAATAACTATCATAAAAATACCTTCAACAGCGTTTTTAATGAAAATGTACCGATAGATCGTGACCGATACGAGAATCTTGATCGGTAATTCCATTCGATAAAAATTTAAATAAAAAATTTGAAAAATAAGGAAATAGAATATTCTAATAAAAATATACGGAGAGAAAAAAGGGATGAATTTGGTCAAATCTCACCGCTAAATGAAAAGATCAACGGATGAGGTACATCCGCACATCCGCACTAAAAAATATCCGTGACGTGATCCTCACTCATATATATATATATATATATATATATATATATATATATATATATATATATATATATATATATATATATATATATATATATATATATATATATATATATATATATATATATATATATATATATATATATATATATATATATATATATATATTCAGGCACGCTCAATGCGTAACCACTTTTTTATACTGTAACTTTACAAACCACTTTGGACCAATGAGAATTTAGTATTATTAAAACTTTTATTTAAATCTAAAGGGCATAATGGTAAAACACATTTTCACTTTTCTATTTTATTTTTTTAATAAAAAACGTTTTTTAAACCTTTAATTTTTCGAAATTAAAAAAACATTATTTTTATTTTATATTTTTTTCTTCATGCATGTTTTCGGGTAAAAAAAGTGCATATGTGTTTTTTTGTTAAATATTGTAATTTTACATATGGTTCTTACGTATAATTGTTTAGAAATCACACTTACTTTTTGCTTAAAATGATAATTGCACATATGTTTTGGTATACATTCTTTACTCTTTGAAATTTATAACAAAAACATAAATATATACTTGTAAAATCTAAATTTATAGCAAACCAAAATATAAATAGTACACATAAAATATGATATAAAATGAAATACAATTCAAATAAAAATGTATCTTGTTAAATATAGATGTGCAAGTCATTCAAAACATTTGTGCACTCTCCGATAACATCCATGCACGCTTTAAAGAGCATATGTGCACGTTGAACTTTCTCGTCAAATTTATTAGAACATATGTGCACGCTTTCCAAAACACATGTGCACGCTGCACATTATTTATAAGCACCTGGTCTTGCGTTATGGCTTTAACTGAAGATTAAGAGCAAACAATAAAATCTTGTGTTAGTTATTTATATCTAAAAATTATGAAACACTCATCAAAGTAACTTTCGACATTTTGCAAAGTCCAAAATATACATCAAAAAGTGGTGCACTTGTACAATCTAATACTAATCAATATACACATGTCAAATATACATTGAAAACTAGTTGATAGTCAATTATAGTCCGCATGTTATTCAAAAACAATTGTTCAATACACGTTTTTAAATGAAACCGAAAAAACATATTTGCAAAATCAAAGATGCACCAATAACATATAAAAAAACATATCTATATAACTAACTAACTTCACTTATAACGTATAAACTGAATGTAGTGCTACAGATCAAACAAATACTATATAGCTACAAAAGATCTACAACTAAATTTACCAATCAGTCAAATTACTACTAGAGATTAGGAGGTTTTACAAAATGAACAATAACAAAAGTCAAAAGCCCATAGAATAGCAAATAAGAACCCAATGAAACAAAAAAGAGAACCTGGAAAGGATAGCCCACCGTCGTCCCAGTCGCCGCCACCGCTGTCATCCTAATCCAATCGCCGCCGCTGTCATCCTAATCCAGCCACCGTCGTTGTCTTCTTCATCCAGCCACAACCAACTTGGTTCTCCTCTACCACACAACCTTCGATGTGAGATGGTTTGGATAAAACTTGTAACAAATCCAAACCATCACACAACCATCTCACATCCGTCGTTTGCACTAGCAGTAATAAAGATATGGTTTTTCTTTATTTCAAAGGGTTGTGCTGCTGCGATTTGAATATCATAAAGTGAAAAAAAGGGATTTGATTGTTGGGTATTATCATAGGACGCGCGTGGAGTGGAATTGGTATCTAGGTTATGTGGTTTTTTTTTTTTTTTTTTTTTTTTGATCTTTGGATAAAAGGAGCAGTTTCTGGGTTAATGAATGGGAGGAGATGAGGCATTTTTGGATCTGTAAATTGGGAAAAGAATGAGAAAACCTGTGTATATCCTTAAAATAAGGAATAAATGTTGATTTCCCATAATAGCCTTTTGGCTTCACAAACAATGTCCTAGACTTTCAATTAATTACATTTTTGGCACAATTCATTATAGCCCTTGATTAAACTCATCTAATGGTCTAGATTCATTTTAATGGTTCTGTAAAGTTCTGTACACTACCTATATATTATATATAACAGGAGGCATTTGACATTAATGCCACCTCAATGCCAAATAATCAAATTTCATGCCACATAAGCATTTGTTGTCCAACTAAGCACTAATTTTTTAATTTAATTAGATTTTATATAAATTTCGGATTTTTAATAATTTTTTTTGTAAATTTCGGATTTTAATAAATATTTTTGAAAATTATTTATAAAAAAGGGGCCTTGCAAGGATTGAACCTTGGTCATTTGGATAAATAACTTGTGTGTTTACCACTTAGGCAACAAGTTATTTTGATAATTATGTTGCATATTATAATCTGTAAATGCATATAATCTATTAATACCTGATTTTTTTTATTGAAATCCCATATATCACGTAAAAAAAAATCTAATGCATTCATAATGCATTCATAATATGCTCTTCCTCCAAACCCTAATTTCATCTTTTCCTCAGCCTTTTTTTCTCAATTCTCTCATGTTGATCTTCTTTTGTGTTTGCAGGTTTGAGAATACCAGTGTGCATAGAAAGCCAGATGAGCCACAAGCAACAACAGCAGCAGATTGCACTCGCATCCTTTATCTCATATCCCTAATGGTAAATCGATTTCTTTTGGATATACATGTAAGTCTCTTTAGAACTCATAATATTCTTATCTCAATTTATGTATTTTATGAATTCTATGTTTGTGATAATTTTGTTTAAGCCTAGAGTATGTCGTATTGTCCTTGACTTGCAACAACCATCAGATATAGGAAAAGCTATACGCGTGAAGGTGTATCATAAATGGATGGTCATAGGTACGAGGTGAGCAAAACAGACAGTGCTTTGCAACAACTGAAGAATGATCAAGGATATAGATTAACCACCATGTTCGTGATTCCCCTCTTTAACCCGAACATCTGCACACCTCCAATTCAGTTTAGAACCCTAATTCCGTTGAAGATCAGGTAACCTATTTTATTCTATCTTTTCTTTATTGGCTATTGGTGTTTCTTATATTTAATGGAATTTACTTCAGTATGTTGTAGTTCTATCAGTGACGAGCTCTGTTAGTTCATATGGGAATAAGACTCATACTTAATAGCTATTAAAGATATCTTTCGTTTTATGATGTTTAAAATAGACACAATAACAAGAGAGCCTAGTGACTAATCACACACATCTCATATAAGTTGCTTCTACAATGCTTATGTTGTGTCATCCAGTGGCAAAAGAACCATTCCACGAAAGAACAATAATGCAGACCACGGCTGAGGTTAGTATACACAATGCTATATTATCAGAAAAGTTATAAAGCACTTTGAATGCAATAGTGATCGGCTATGAATTTGAAGTATGTAGGAAATTGGTAGAGTTATCAGTGTGGGTCCAATCATGGGAAAAACATCAGTGTGTATGACGTAAGCAGCTTTATGTTTCTTACTTCTTATAATTAGGATAAGAGCATATATATTGTTTTAACGTGTAGTTGATAGTCTATTAAGGATATCTTGACACCAAAATTCTTAACGAACTACTGCATCCAAACAAATTTATGGATTTCTACAAGAAAATACAGGTTTACGGTTTACGTAATGCCATATATTATGCTTCGTTAAAAAAACTTCGTTCTTTGATTATTCAGATGATGGAACGCCTGATCTTCCTGGTCAAGTATGAGGTATCTATTTTGATAATAAGACGTGAAGCACCGACATTTCCTCTTTGGTAATTTACTCATCCTTTTTTTTGTATTATACTTTGGTAGGGTTGAAATTCATTGATTGTATATATTTGGATACCGGTAAATATGGATTAAATCATGAAAATAATTCTCGGGCTTACATTTGGCATTGTTGCTTCACATCCGGTGGTAAACTAATCTCTATCCAAGATATTACAACATCTTTTGGCTACAGGTGGCAAAATTAGTGGGTTAGCAATGGGTCAATATGGGTATTTCATTTTTGAAAAGGTCAAATTGGGTCAACTCACTTGCATTATCCTGGACAATATCTGTCTATTTTTTATAGATTTATTTAATACTTTAACATGATTACATAAACTGTATCATTTCAATAATTATCTTACTTTTACTAAAATTTTGAACTACGACGCTTTGGTGCATGTTGGCCTTCCCACACATTTGACCTACTTTCTCAAATCGTAACTTTATAATATGTGGTGTTATTTTTCTTCAATAGCTAAATGGTAGCCTATTGCCTGCTTCAGATGATATCAGTATACTGTACATTATGGACCTGGTGCGACATTAGCCATTGTCACAGAGTATCGATGGATTAGTAACACAAGCATGTATCTTTTTGTTGATTCTTAGCTCTAATGACATATTCCATTAAGTCAGTAGTTATCTCGATGGTTAAGATAGTTTCACCACCAAAATAGGTAGCGTCAGATATAGAAGAACATTAATAGATAGTTTCAATTTATTTATAGTAAACATTCCTTCCAATTTGAACATATTCCACTTTCAAACACTACTCAATTTGTCCAAATTGTCCAACATTTAACTTCTCATGCATGATATAAAAGCCTTATTTATAAGTAGGTAAAAGACGTGGTGGCTTTTCTTGTGGGGTGAGAAGAGGAGCGGTAGGAAGAAAATTGAATATCTCATCTAGGGAAGAAACAATAAATTCTGGTCCTCAATTTGGAAACAAAAAAGACTTTTGTGATGATGCTTAGTCTGTAAATTTGTAGTTGCTACTTTATTATATACCCACACTTTTGACACACCTTAAACATTTAGGCAACGTAATATGTAATCGTTACACATGGCATTAGGGTTAAGTTGTTCATGATTTTCAGGACCAAACCACCACCTATTTACTAAAACTACAAAGAGCGGAGACTAATACATGACTGGCTGGTGGTTTATCCGGCTAAAACATGATATCAATAACATCTATTTCAATGGGGAAAGTGATAATTAGTCCATTTCAACTTCAAATGGAACCTTGATAATAGAAGACATTCATATATACAAGAATAAAATAACTCACAAAAAACAAATTACCTCCCTTTGCCGAACCGTCTTTATAGTTTATATCACAAGTTGCTTCATGGATGCTTGCCTACTGTCTTAGCCTGTGAACGGAGTCAAAGGTAATGCAGAACCCTTAAGTCATTAAATGAAAGAATAATGAATTAGTGCTAATGTAAATCAATAGCAGTGGTAGCAGAGAAAACCTTGCTTTAGCTTGGAAATAGAAGAGAGACAGAGGAGGAGAATCAATAGAAGATGCAGACTACACTTGATGAGGCGTAGAAATCAGGAACAGGGAAATCTTGCAACTTAAAAGTGAGTAGCTTTCTACCATGCACATCAATGAAAACCAGCTTCCAATCATTTGTGCTTCCAGAGTAATAATTAGAAAATACTAAAACATAAAATAAGGAGCACAGTCAAATTTTAATGTCCCTAATTCATACCACATTCTGCCATTACCAATAAAGTTTCCCTACATGGCGTGATTGTTATACATATATACATAGAAGGGGACATTATCTGGTATGATTTCAGTGTTCAATAAACTTCCTTAAAAGCTGGCAACAACACGTTGCTCATGGTATTCAACTCGGCATGCAACTAATGTTGTCATTCTCATTATTAAATTGGAACTATTCATATGACGTTTTCCCCATGGCTGAATATCAAATTACCACGTTTTGATTGATATCGCATTTTTTTATTTCGTTTTCAGTTTATATGTACTCGCCATTGGATGGCTCCTGAAGTTATCCAGAAGAGCCAATATGATGGGAAGGTAAAATGATCATCTTATGGCTCATACACTTTGATGTCGTTCTTTATTTTACCGGTTATTAAGCTCAGTATTGTGTTTATTTATGTAGATCAAGGATGTTATCTACTCTCAACTCAGTAATAAGGAAAACGTGGCCCAAATAAACTGGAAGAGCTTTTATGCATGAAAGGTATATTTTTGGTCCTTGAATGTGTTCAAATATGAGCAAATAGTTGTAATTATATCTCCATTGAGTAGGAAGCACATTAACTGAACCATTATTGCTGACCTTATTCCATACATTTTGTGAATACTGATATTGAAAGAACAAATGG
Source organism: Chrysanthemum lavandulifolium (assembly GCA_022545495.1). NCBI lineage: Eukaryota > Viridiplantae > Streptophyta > Magnoliopsida > Asterales > Asteraceae > Chrysanthemum > Chrysanthemum lavandulifolium. Next base: position 282,953,925 of record CM040240.1, on the reverse strand, counting down.
TTGTGGGTGTCAGGACATACCTTACATAATGGGCATCTCATACCAACATCATTATTCCATACCATAATTCTGTCTTGAGTTTGTAAACTTCCGTTAATTGCCATCCAAACTATGAACATATGACTAGGTATACCTTGGGAAAACTAACATTAAGTTTGTAACAAACAAGTTTGTGTACCCGGACGCCGCCATTTTGACACTGCTAAAAGATGCCAAATCAAGAGGATTTAGAGAAAGCTAATAAGTTTCACCACCTAATAGTATAGGCCATGTAGCTCCACTCTTCTTGAAGATACAAGATCGGATTAGTAGTCATAAGCAGGCCACATCAGGTGAACAAAATGAAACTATATAATAAATTTGTAAACAATTTAGTAATCATAAATTGGTACACATCATTTTCTAATTGAGATTTGATACTTATTCTCATGTTGTCATTTGTAGTGATTAGGATAAGCTGGCTGTTAATAGCTTTATGGAGGTTAATGATCATATGAGAGGAAGAAGAAGAGACCATGTTGCTCAACATAATGGCAAAGTGAGCACATCTACTCATCGAGGATGAACTCGACCCATGGACGGCCTGTGCTTACAAACCTTGAATTACGTTGTTATTCATTGGTGCATGCTTTCTTATGTAAGTCTTTTAAATCACATGTTAAAAATGCAGCTTCTATGAGTTATATCTTTTAACCTAAGCCACCATGAAAACCGGAAAGTCACTGAGGCTTGAGAGTATTTAATTAAAATTTCAAATTTGGATCGATTCCTGTAGGTGAAATTTTGTCTTTTGTGAAACAATTGTTTGATACCTTTTGTTGTAGATTTGATACGCATACAACACAATTTGCTTATCTTTAAATTGAGTATTACCATTTTTTTTTCAATCTATAAACAAATGGTTTTGGTTGATTATGCAATCTTTTACCTATTATCAAAATACTTGAGCAATGAGTATTTGGCTTATCATTTCGTTTTCTGATGTTAAGAAACATGTACCCTCAAACTCAATGAAATTTTAGCCTTTGTTTATTGATATCCCGTCATCATTGACAAGTATTTTGAGATATATGAGTAATGGTTAAAAATCAGCGAGTTTCTTTGAACCTTAAAAGAAGCTTAGTTCTTTTGAATTGGTTTTAATATTTTTTTCTTTTAAATTAATTTATATATTAAAGACCGGATGTGCTTTCAGCTGGGCAACTGGAGCTCTTGATCCAAAAGGTAGTTCATCACCGATATCATTTGATATATAATGACACGTGCTAAGACAATCAATAAACGCTATATCGTTTGATATATATCATTTCATATATTTCAAAGCAGTTCCGCTATCAATGTGTTTTGCAATGACAATCAATAAAGTTAAAGGCAAACTTTGTCAAAGTTGGCCTTTTTAAAGCATCCTGGTTTTCTCATGACATCAATTTTAGATCTTAACCGTTTCATTTAACTTTTACTTACTTTTAGTATATATTTCCTCTACTAAATTCTAAAATAAAACCATAAGTCATACCGTCCATCGACGGGTTTTGCTAATATATATATATATATATATATATATATATATATATATATATATATATATATATATATATATATATATATATATATATAGTGTATCTTTATTATAAGAACCCCTGTTAAGTGCGAGAAGCTGCGAGAACCCCTCTTAACCGTTAGATCATTTCATCAATGGATGAGATGACTTGTGCCATTAATGTAATTAATTAAAAGATTAGACCACTAGTTAAAATCGCAAGGGCAATTTTGGTATTTGTATTATCCCTAAAAAGTGTTACCTATCTCTACACCTAATTTACCACGATCCATGTTAAAAAAAGCGATCATTCATCTCTCTCTTCAAAACCTAGCCGACTTTTCATGTCCGTGAAAAAACCCGACCATTAATCTTTGTTTTCTGTGTGAGGCGCACGGATTTTTCATCTGATCTGGTTTAATGATCGGATTTTTCAACCGATCTGGTGTCTCCATCGTTGGTTACTTCAACCTAGCCGTCAAAAGTTTTTTGAATCTGACCAGATGGATCATATACCGGTAATTATTGTTATAATTTCATTTTTTTGGCAGTTAATAATGACAAAGTTGTATTATGATCATCTTGATACATACAGATTAGATGTTTATGAATAATGGTTTCGAACAAAACCTTTATTTTGTATCTTAAGAATATTGATTAACACAGTATTTTTACCAGGTGATTTATAAAAGTACAAAAGTGAAAAGCGTTATGTGAATAGTGATGTCTGCAATGGGCAATCCAACAAACATTTTCTGGCACGAATGTGGGTCTGGTGGTCGTGGTCATGGAGAAAGAAGCACAAGGTAACATCTTATGTATTGGTTTAATTTTTTTTTTGGGTTTCGATCTTGAAACGAAATATAGATGTCAAAATGAATTGGTTTTCGATCTGAATTCGTTTCCGATCTGAAATATAATATTTGGGTTTCGATCTTGAAACGAAATATAGATTTCGATATGAATGAAGGTGTGCATATATGAGTTTTTTTTTGCTTGTGGTTCTCTACTGCATATATGTTCTTACTGCATATATGTTCTCTATTGTTTTCTTGAAGGTGTGCAAGTATGTTCTTGGAACATGTGTTTTTTCTCGTACAAAATCAATAAAAACATGCATGTTTCATAACAATTATGGTTCAAAACATGCATGTTTCAAAACATTTAGGAATGGTGCATACATGTTTTTTTGGCTCGTATATTATCAGTGAGAAAAATTACGGATGATGTAAAGGAAAAAGAGTATGTTATAGTTTATTTTTTTGTGCTTAGACATGGTTAATTGGAACATGTACGTTCAAAACATGTATGTTTTAAAACTTGAATGCTTCTAAACATGTATGCTAAAAACATGTATGTTCTAATTGATGAAAACATGTATGTTTTAATTGTTTTTGTTCATGCTTGTTTCAGATTGATGAAAATAACGATATCATTGAAGACCGAGAAGTGGATGAATACAAATATACATGAAGATTTGAAGATATACGATTATTGCATGTGTTTTTTGTACTTGTAATTAAATGAAATGTAACATTTAAGTATATGAATCTTGTTTTTTCTTTTATAATGGTTTATGTTTTTAATTTATGCTTCAAACTTCAAAAAATAATAATAATGCTACAAAAAACATACATGTACTTCACTAAAAAATCATGCTTAAAAAATATACATGTACTTCACTAAAAAAAATGCTTAAAAACATGCAAAAAACATACATGTACTTCACTAAAAAAATCATTTACTTCACTAAAAAATCATTCAAAAAACATACATGTACTTCACTAAAAAAAATGCATGATAAGATTATGAAACCATAATTAAAAAAAAAAAAAAAAAAAAAAAAAAAAAAATTCAAAATTTAGGAATGCTTAAATCGATTTAATAAAATAAAATAAAAATAATATAAAAATTGTATTTTACTATAATACCCTTTTGGATTAATAATAATTTTAATATTTAAAAATCTCATTGGTTTAGAAGGGTTCAAAGTTCTCATGACTTAAGTGTTTCAAAAGAAGGTCCCTATATATATATATATATATATATATATATATATATATATATATATATATATATATATATATATATATATATATATATATTACATTATATATAAGAGGAGGCATGCCACATAAAATGCCACTTGGCATCCCATAATGCCAAGTCATATTTCCATGTCATCATTATATTTATGTGGCATTTTTTTATTTTTAAATGACATGTGGCATTTTAATTAATATATGTACATTTTTTTAATAAATTGTAAAATTCATTTTTTTTGGTTATTTTGAATTTTAATTTTTTTTAAAAAGAAGACATTTGTTGGAGTTGAACTTGGGTCATTCATGTGTTTTGTAAACAACTTACCACTAGAGTAAATTGTTTTTGATTTATATCTTTTAAATCAATATAAATAAGGAGATTGTATAAAATTCTGGAATTTGTATTTTAAGTATGTATTTTTGAAGATAACAATTAAAATAAATTATGATATATATTACTTAAAAGATAAATATACCATATATATATATATATGTTTAACCTATTTTTTTTATAAATACACCTAATATCTTATTCCTAAACATAATTATCCTAAAAGTATAATCGAATTTTTAGTTTTACTGGTGAAGAATACTTTTTAGTTTTACAGGTGAAGAATCCGATTTTTTTTTGTCGAGTTTCAGTTTAACATTTTTTTTTCCGACTTATAAGTGTAACAAGTTTTGCAGTTTTTTTAAATTATGATCAATCTTCATATGATTATGCTTTCATGTCGCACGTGATTAGAAGTGTATTCTTGCTCCAGTTTTTTGAGTTTAGGAGTGTTTGTAATTTGCTACTGCTAACTTTTGTCTCCTTATGGTTGTTTTGGATTTGCTTAAAAGTGTCACTTCGGTACCTTGGCCTTTTCCTAATTATGGGTGTTTGGGATTTGTTACGGATTCTTAACATACGATATTCTTAATCTTCACAAGTTTTCGATTAACCAGGTATGTCTTTTCAATTTCGAACACATAATATTATAGTTTCGTATGAATCTTTTGGCGGTGATATGTTTAATATGTGCTTCAATGCATTAGAAGTTTATGGACGAATGGTCGTCATTGAAATAATCTTATAGGTTAGTCACTCATAGCCTTTTTTAGATCAAGTTTCAATCTTTTTTAATGATAATTTGGCAAGTACAATATCATCTGGAATTACAGATTGCTTCCACAAACATAAGAAGAACCATCATTTGCAAACCTCAGGTTTATGGAGCATTCAGAGACAATGATCCCGGTAACTTTAATATTCATTCAGCTATTTATGTGTTCCATTTGATGCACCAAAATTAGGTAAATAACATGATATAATTTTAAGCTAAACATTTACTGTCTTTTATGAAAACATGTACAGTTGAAATCTGTGAAAGCCATGGGAAAGTGGGTCAACTCATGATGGTGTCCTAAATAACTAAGTCCGTTTAACTATTTCCCCCATTTTTTTATGTGTTTTTGTTTTTTGGTCTGTCCCCAAGGTGTGGCCGATTTCGGATTCCTTTTCTCAAAATAAGGCAGGCATAGCTACAATGTGGTTGCAGCCATGGACGCGTTTTGTACTGAAAAAGGCTGTAAACCTGGATAGGATCATAACTGCTGACTTTCACAAGCAAGGTTGATAAACTTCACTGACTATCCAAAAACTTTATGAAATAAATTAAAATGAACTTTTCTGATCAACTACTTAAAATGTTGCATATGGTTTGCAAAGATGATAAACTTCACTTACTATAAAGGCTCCTTAACTAAGGTATTCCTTTCTATTCGATAATTACCTAATAACATAATATTGGATTTTCATGCATCGACAATGTTGTTATTTGGCAGGAACTCAATCACAGTCCTACACTCCAACAATATATGCTGCTCGCATGCGATTTATTCTGAAGGATGGAATTCAGTTGCAGTTGGAATGGATACCATGGATCTTAGACGTTGGATCACAATGGATGTTATTTCTCCCAAAACGGTACTATTTTTAATTTTATCTCCAAAGTGGTTAATTTAACTTTGGTTGATCTTCCTGGCCTTAAAAAAGTTGCAATTAATTTAATTTTGTGTAGTTGTGTTGAATTGATGACCTGGTACAGGGTCGATGTTATGTTTAAGATTAATCGTTATATTTGTCCGATGGTTATTTTATCAATTGAAAGGTGATTAATCTGTAAGTTTAGTTTTTCTATTAAATATCTATATTTGTATACAAAATGAGTGAAACCACTAAATCTGAGACCGAGGCTGATGATTTATTCATATATGTATACCTTTTGTCGGATATGCTTTTTTGGTGTTTGCGAAATTTAACTTTATGTTTTGTTGGAATGTTTAGGTGAATGCGTGGCACTTACTGTAATATGAGGGATGGGACTGAGGCTACATGGAACGGCATAAGCAATGGAAATCCACTCTCCTAACTATTTACTTTTTTAATGAACACATTATTGCAATTTTTTATGTTAATGTTATATGTAGGCCTTACTCGGAACTGTATGGTCTGGTTGAGTTATACAACTTGGCAGAATATCCGTAGTCTTCTTCGAGATACGTAGTAATACTTTGGCATTGGCAGAAAGTATGAACGACACCGTTAAAGTTGCATGTTTTTTTCCCATTATACAACCCCGCTAACCAACCTGTTTTGACAATAAACCTATGTCTACTTCCCTATGTTATGATAATAGGTAATGTGTTTTATGACATTTGGATTATAAGAGTAGTGGTATTGTGGAATAACCGTTCTCAACAAACTGACCCAGATTAGTATTCACTTTGGATTGTTGATACGACTACACTTTATACTTTATTCAATTTCCTTACTTTTCAGGGCCGGCTTGGAGAAGACGTAGTTTCTGAGGACAATGATAGTAATCAATAGGTTTTGGACTGACTATTCAGGCGATTGTTGGCTAATTGGTGTTTAGCTGTGAGTCGTGTGATTGCTGACTGCAATCTAGGTTGGTGAAACTGTAAAGGAGCAAACAACTCTAAAATATTTGTACATTAGGATTAGTGGTAAGCCCCTTATCTTATTGATAGAGCTTAAGCAGCTCATCGGAAGGGAATACATGTTCCTTGACTTAAGGGGTGTAGTACTTGGTAGAGCCTTGGCCGGGTAAGAATCAAGGAGTTAGGGCAATGGGTTGTTTCTTTTCACACAGCCTAAATAGAAATTGATCTAACATGTTAAAGAGGGAATACCAGTTCCCTGACTTAAGTTAAGAGGTGAAAGACTTCATACTTCTGTATGTTATTAGAGGCCATGTTGTCTCTTTTGTTGTTTCATAGACATTTCTATAAAGTTCCATTCTGCTTAGAAGACTGTCGATGAAGTTGCAACCATAATATCGATGTGCTTATGGTTGGTAAACGATATAGATATCTTGGATACACACCGTCTTTACACATCTGAATTCTGCTCACCTAGATTGCTACTCTTGGTGGAGATGTATTACATAGCTGATTGTGCTAATTTGTTGTTTCAAATTTTTAAGCATCTCAAATTCTCAGTCAAAAGCTTTTTCTGTAACGAGAGTGAACCAAGCATGGTTAATCAGATAATCTAACATGATTCTATGAATCTATTTATGTGATACCATATTTCCCTGTTTATTATATTATGCCATATTTCCTGGGTCAGTGATATATATAGCAGCCCTCTCCCTTTCAACAAGTCTAATGTTTGATGACTTTTTTTTCTGGTGCCATTAGGATCAGTGGTCACAAAGTTGGGAGGCCAGGAGCGTCATGAGAAGGTATTTGATTGTTTTCTTATTTCTTGATTTCGGTCTTTGGTGAGAATGTATAAGAAATTATTACATTTTTCAAATATCAATTATAAAAATTGTAGGATCCTGGAACAATCTGGCTAAACGTTATCAAGAACTTCGAGAGGATGGGAGTCCGTTAGAAGCTGATGTGGCATTCTCTTTCTTAATGTCCTGCTATAAAATTGCACATCAGGTATTGCTTTGATTACTTTGAGTCCTTAAAGTGGCACTGTTGGAGTTTGAGTGGTATTCATTAGAAGCAAATGCCCGTTCTTCATGACCTGCAAACAACAATCCCATACACCCTCTTAAGCTAATAAATAATCTTTAGTATACGAATATAACTGTTTATTTACTTGGTTGTCTAGATATTTAAATGTTAGACCTTATGTTTAATATGAACCATTTCATTAGAAATTTTATAACGTGCGAGTCCAATAATTACTCCTAAAGAGATAACGTTAACTTTTGTTCGCTACTTTTATTTGTTACATGTAAGTTCATTTTTAAAGCCATCTTCATGGGTTCGGCTCTCTTGAAGTGCATCCACAAAGTCTACCCAAACCGGGCCCGGGAATGACACAAAGTATATAATGTAAATGATTAAACGGGTGGTAAATGAATTTAATAAGTCGGATAAAAAAATTGGGTTTGCAGGTTGGCATCACCCGTTTTCACCCATACTTATAAATTACTACCTGTTTTCACCTGCTACTATAGTATTGGTCCATGTTCTGAAATGTACTTATACATTACCTCTTTCCCTCTTCAGAAGTCCAGATTATAAATCTCTAATGAAACACGCGGTTAGTCCAAGCCGTTTAAGAAAGGTTTATCAAACGTGTAAAAGATCAAATAGTGTCAAATACATATAATGTAACACTTCTAAATATATTCAAAATCACCTCTAAGATGAAAGTTTCTGAATCATGTGAACTGCTCTTATTATTATGACAGTTTGTATTGGACGACATAACAGTTTGTGGAACTGGTATTATTGATACACGAGGCTCGGGATGATGGACCATCGACTCAGGCATTAAACCAAATGTAAGAACTACTAAAGGTAATTACTACTTACTTGGAGTGGGAGTTCTTGAGGTGCCCGCATTGGATTTATGCTGCCTAGAATTTATATCTAGAGATAGGTCACTGCATATATCAAGTTACATGCATTTAGCGTCTAAATTTTTGGGGCATTGCCAAGTTTTTTAGGTGTTACATTCTAACTTATTGACAAGTGGTCATGTTTCTGCTGCTTTTCCTGTTTTACTCAGTGGCCCTACCATAACCATTCCACTAAACTCCACACTAGCCGAATAGGTAATCATGTTTCACCTTGGCAATTCCATAGCTACAGAATAGGTTAGTGGACCAAGAATGGGCAAAAGAAAGCTGATCTAGCTCATCTTCGGGCGACATAACATTATCTATCTTGGGTTTGTTCATGATCTCATGATGATATACTTTGCAGATGGGGTAGTGGTAAAGAGGACAAGTACTTTGCTCGGCTTGGGAAAATTGTAATTTCAGTCTATGAGACTGAAACTTTTAGTCTAATTGATAAGGAATCCATTAAAGTTGAAAATGTGATGGACTTCTGTTGGTCTCCTACTGATCCTATTTTTTCACTCTTTGTTCCTGAACAAAGCGGCGGAAATCAACTGGCTAGAGTGAGTTCTCAATGCAGTATTCTTAATAAAGATGAAATAGTTTTTTGAATCAACTTCTTGCTGGATTTTGTTAAGGTATTTGCTAACGGGTGAAAATAGGTTGTGTTGACCCGAAAGTACTCATTAGCTGTATATTTTTTCTTTTTTAAATAAGTAGTCCATCAAATATGATAAGTAAAATATGATTATCTCACTCATAATATAATATATTGAATAATGTAATTTATGAGGTTGTATGAATTATAAATTTTTTGTTGAACTACTTTCTACACGTTTGGATGTTTTTTTGTAAACATTTTACCCTTTAGAGATAAAATGTAACCCTAATCATAGGGCACTATCTGGAGGCCTGAATATTGTGTGTTGGCCTGGAAATCATAGAATGTTGAGGTAGATGAGAAGGGAGATTAGTGAATAACAAGTGAAGGTAGAGGTTGCCATAGGAAAACTTTGATCAAGTACAGAAGGTGAATGATTGTTGTTTAAGGTGATTATTATGGAATGAGATGTTTTTGAATGGTGAAAGATGTGTGTATTTTTACTAAAAGATTAAGGATGCAAAAAATGGTGTAGTTGATAACATGAAGTAGGTGTCATAATAAGAGTTAGTATACTAAACTTGTGCCGTTACATTCTAAACAACTACTAAAAGGTGACCTTCACAGATAATAAAAGCATAAAACCACTCTGATCCTTTTGCACATGCCAACTATAAAAACATCGCTAAAACGAAAGGGGACTCAAGTTGTTCAAAATATAACGAGAGCTCCTATGGCATGAGGTACGTCACTATTAAGTTATCAGTACCATTCTTGAATGACTACGCAAGTTATCAGTTCCATTCCAAACATAGCACATCAGATAGTTGTTGATATTTATTGTGCTAATATTACTTGGTTAGCTGTTGATCCTATATATCCCAGTAAATGTATTTTGTTTGATATATTTACTGATCCATATTGTTATTTTTGTACTCCCCTTACCCTTATTTATACTGTATCCTCACCTATGGAAAGGTTTGGTGAATGCAGGTAAAATATTATATAGTACATAGTTAATATAGTCACCACCATAGGTTAGCCTGATACAATTTACATCAATTGTTTGGCGATCGTGTTGCAACTTATTTCTCTACATAATGTATGACTGTCTTTGCATGATGCTCGAACTCATTCATTATAGGTAGCTTTTACTAATCCAGTTATGTTTTCACTTTTAATGTATATTTGTGGGATTAAGGGAAGATATGATAAATCTCAAATCTATATCTCGACAGGTAGAATCTATAAATTTTTGTATCACATTGCTTTCTTAGTAATGGCTACAATATTATGTATTTTAGTTTGATGATCAATGATGGTGTAGTCTGCTTCTTTGCTTTTAGATACAATAGATATAGTTATGCCCTTCTTTATCATTTGTACCTATCATACACACAAACACAAAATAAACTATTGACAGATATTTTATGATCATAATGGCATAAGCTGGAGTCTAACACCCTTACTTTTTATTGCAGTAAAGGATCCCAAGAGGAAGACTTTGTCTAAAGAGCTTGAGGAAGAAGAAAATCTTTTGAAGCAGTGTATAGAGGAACTTAAAGTTGTTGAAGCAAATAGAGTTGCTCTTGTGTCACAGTTGCGTGATGCCTTAAATGAGCAGGTATGATAACTGATATCAAATACCTTATTTACATATATATATATATATATATATATACATATATATGCCTCAAAGACTTGGCTTTTGGGATATTAATAACCCACATTTGGTTCACTAGGTGATTACTTAACGTAAGTTATCTTAAGTATTAGACATATTGTTTCATTCTTGACTTTTACACATAAGTTTTGCTTTTATAGCTACAGCTAAGAAAGCTAAGTCACTTGGGATGTATTAACAATTAATCTTAAAAACATGGGTGTAACATCTTGGAATGACAGTCATTTGCTGAATAAATCTTTATGAAACCTTATTGTCACAGTGGTGATTATCGTTACCATTCGTATTATATAGACCAAGTTTAAATCAGATCTAAGCCAATAGTTGTGGTCACGATTCTCATGTAGCAATGCTACTTGGAGCCGCTAAGCTGCTGCAAGCCAAGCGACATGAACTCAAGGTAACTTCCGTACTTCGCCTAATTTAACAGGTACAACCTTTGGAGCATGAAACTTACGATTCTGCTTTTGAATATTATAAGGTTACAATAAAGCTGGTTTTCCAGCCAGGCGAAGAGGGTTTCGCTGGAGCTTACCATATGCTAAAACACAGTGCACTTGACAACATCAAAGCTGCCTTTGCCCTTCACGTTCTGCCTCGATATCCAGTGGGTGTTGTAGCTTCTAGGTCAGGTGCAGTGTTAGCTGGTTCTGGTAATGGCTGCTATATAGTGGAGTGGATTGAATTTCATTTTTTCCCGGGTATTTGAAACTTCAAATTTTCCATATATATTTAAAACCCTTCCTTAACCGGTGTCAATACTATCGACCATCTTTCAAATATGAATTATTACTATTGCCTTCTTCACTCACTGAATAGAAACATTTTGCAATTTTGTTACAGGTGGCATCAAATATCTTTAAGAATTTTCAAATTTTCCTAAATCAATTTCAGGAGATCCTTCTCGACAAGATTCACACTTCTTTCTTATAAGACATTATCATTAAGGTTCATCATTTAACGGTTTTTTAGAGTCAATTATAGTCTAGGTTAGAGTTAATTTTCAATTTACATGTTTTCACAAAAAGTCAAAATCCAAAAACAGTCTTCTGTCAGTCCAGTTTTCAGCTTATTTTCAAGTTTATCTAGGTTTTAAAACTGCTTAATTTTTTATTTATTGCAATCTCTGGTTATCCAACTTTTTCAGTTTTTAACTTATGTGGTCTATAATTGCCTTTTGCTCAGCTTAATTTGGCTTTGAAGAAGCTGGTTCACACAGATTTCACAAAAATGCAAAAAGGTTAAAATATGATATGTCCAACCCAGTGTTTTCACAAGCCCTTAAATAAGCTCAAATAAGTTCCCAATAAGCTCATTTTTAGCTTTTAAGATCTTTGCCAGCTTGTCATTGATTTTCAGTTGATTAGGACTTATAGCTTATTATGGTGTAGCTTGTGCACTAGCTGGAAGTAGGCTACTTAGGACAGTTTGGATTTCCTTTTTATACTTAAGTGCTTATTATGATTTGTGCTTAAATAGCTTATTCTGCTTTTAAATAGCTTGATGCAGGTTCTTTGGCAATCCTCTTCCTATTTTGATTGGTAAGGATGGTGCAGATGTTCAACTTATCGAGTATGTTGAAGAACTAAAAAGGCATTCAAGAGTCGAGGTTTGTTTGTCTTTTATCAGTTAACCTCCTGAAATCTGGTTACCTTTCAAAGATTCCAGAAACTTAATAATTTATAATTTAAATACATATTGATCGTGTGTTTTATGAAATGGACAGGATGATTATAACAAAGTTAGACCGTTGAGTTATCGTGGGGCTGATGTTTTCATTCTGGCATTCTCCATGATCAGCAAACCCAGCTATGAAAACGTCTCCAAGAAGGTAAAGAATATCTCATTCTTCATGAGTTTCATACTGGCTCTAATTATTTGGACATAATTTTGACGAGTTTTTTCCCCTTCTCCTCAGTGGATATGAGGATTGAAGCATTATGCCCCTGGTGTCCCAATCGTTCTGGTGCAACTCTCATTACCACTACTGAAGTGCTAATCTTATACAAAAATAAGTACATTCAAGATAATTATACATGAAATGCTTATTATGAAAAGTAAACACACGGCATGCCTCTGGACTCATTAACAGAATATATAATGTAAAAGTCTTGGTAAATTTATATGTAAAAACCCATGTATGACGATTTTTATATCTTGAATTGTTATTTGTGGTGGTTATTAATTACTGACTATGAAGTTTAAGTATATTGAGTAAGTATATTGTTTATGCAGTACGCTCACGATGTTCAACACTTGTGCAATGAAAAGGGTGACATAACCTACGCGATATGCTATCAGGAATGTTATCATTAATAAAATATTTTTTTGGGTTAATAACCTTTTAAAGCATTATACTTGTCAAGAATGTTAGTTCTGCATAGCGAAGTAGAAAAATAACTCTTTTAGACATTAATGTTGACATTTTTGTCTTTCTTTAAGTATTATGACTATTTTACCCTTTCTGAATTTTTTTCGAAATACTTTTTTTTTTCGAAATTTTTTTTTCAAAATACTTTTTTTTCGAAATTTTTGTTCCAAATTTTTTTTTTCTATTTTTTTTTTCAAAATTCTTTTTTTTTTTGAAATTTTTTTCTGAAATAATTTTTTTTTTGTGACATGCGCTTTTTATTTTTATTTTTAGATAAAAAAAAATTTTGAATTTTTTTTTCAAATTTCTTTTTTTTTTTGAAAAATTTTCGAATGGTTAAATGGTCATAATACTTAAAGAAATAAAAAAATGTCAAAATTAATGTCTAAAAAAGTCATTTTTTTAGTTCGCTACGCAGAACTGCTATTTTTGACAAATATAGTGCTTTAATAGGTTATTAGCCCTATTTTTTTTTGCTGACAAATTTTCACACGCCCTATACAACCTATATCACACTATCTTACAAATGTCTCCAACGAGACTTGAAATCGCAACCTCTTGCTTGATGGGTACACTTACATACCACTAGGCCAAAGGCATTGGGCTGATCACATTTTTCTAATCGCAATTGTTGTAAATGCACTCGTGAATTATTGTTAACCAATGTAACAAATCCTCATTATTATCGTGCTTACAAAAAATGTAACAAATCCCCGACTGTGCTTTGAGAGACCACATAGACATTGGGTATTTTCTTCTTTCTTCTGTTGGCTATTTAATGTATATTTCGACAAATTTGCAATAAAGAATTAAACAGAATGGTCTTCCATTGGAACTAAAAGTTTTTTGTTCTATCAAATGAATGGAATGTACCTGACTACTTCTATCCTCATCCAACATGTAATGGAATGAAATATTACAATGTAGACAACTCATTACGTATTCTTCGACATAAATGATTTATTTATTTAGAAATTATGTGAGGATTAAATAAGATTTTAATAAGTTAACTTGATACTATTAATACATAGAAATTGCGACTAATTTTTGATAATGTATAAAGTAGAAATAAAAGTGTATATTGTCTATCTATTAGTTATAGATTTATAATGAAAGCACATACCCTTCCTATAGACAACCAAACATGATAACATTATGCAATGAACACCTACAAGGACATCAAAACTTACTTTGGGTCTATTTGTGGTTGTTTCTTGCAAGGAACATGGAAAATCTCATAAGTTGACAACAATATCCGAAAGTCGAGTATGACGATTATAGTGCAACAATTGACAATGGAGCTCCATTTTTCCATTCATTGTTTTCATTGTAAGCCCCATATTTAACATATATCAATAACATCCGTCACCGATTGCCTTGATAATATAAATAATGTTGATGGCCCTTCTCCTTTACGACATGCATCATCATCCGATTATGATGGAGATGAAGATGATGATGCATCTACTTTCTTAATCGTAAGTGGCGGTTCAGGATTGCGTTAGAATTAATAATCAAACAATTCTTATATAAGAGTGATAAACCGTTAGTTAAAGATCTGAAATATCACTGATGATGGCAAAAGAGTAATCATGTGTTTCTAATTAATCTCCAAAAGAGACAATCTTGGATAACTTTGTTAGAAATGTAAATGCTACACTTGGTTTGCAATTTCTGTTTACTAATTAAATCCTCTTCCTACCATAACAGGTTGACGGTGAAATGGAAAAACTTGCAATGGAAGAAGGGTTTCGAGAAGTATGCTGGTGGCGAATTTCGGGTTTCAGATAATACCCCTATATAGTAAGCATTAAAGGATAAAACTTCACTAACCTCTTCGCCTCAAAGAACCTTACTAATAAATGAGTCATTTAGGGTATGATTTTATCTCGATGGATCAATTGGGTTTAAAAAGGATGCATAATACCTCTTAAATCATTTTTTACCGTTATTGGAAATCATATTTGAAGTCCATAGAGCAGCATGGGAAGTTTAATTTTCTTTTGCCTTTCTTGAAAAGTTTCCTTATATTCTAAAAAGTTTCCTATATTATTGAAAGTTTTGATCTAATGAATTGTGTCACCGACTTCAAGATATCTACATGATTGGTGCTTTTGAAGGTCCCATGAGGGTATG
>CM040240.1:282729091-282938571 GCA_022545495.1 Chrysanthemum lavandulifolium | reverse complement strand
GACCTACCAATTTACTTTATGCACGGTGTTATAAGGATGGTTAGGTTAGGTATTCGTTCACGATCCCACCTGACCGGAGGATCTACCCAAGGACAATCTACTAGATAGTGTAGAGTCCTTAGGTATGATGAAAAAAGGAGAAAATGAGAATTGGGAAGAGTGCGGATCGAGACAGAGCTAGAAGCGGAATAAACCCAACAAGGTTCTAGTTATGAAGTCTCGTAAGCATGAAGGGTTGAAGAATGAAAAGAAATGAATATGAAAAGGGTGAAAAGAAATAGCCTCCGATAATTCAACCTTAGGGCGATGAACGGGTTCAATACATATACTCTTGGTGGTTACCAAGGTAACGCGGTATTGAAGACAAGACGTCATGGACCCGGTGATGCATTGCACTATAACTTCCCAAGCTACTCAAGTTCCTCTTAAAGGGCTTGTTTCATTCTCACGGGAACCGACATAATCTATCGACTTTCTCTTAGAGATTGTTGATATTAAAGAAAGAGACCCTCTCCCCAGTCTCCCAGCATAGGAACCAAATGTGCACAATTGAGTCTAGAGCCAAGAGATCATCCACAATATCTCATTAGGACACAAAATTAATGAAGACTTGTTGTTTCACACAATGTGGAAAGTAAGAATATATTAAGAGTCCTCGATTATCCTTGTGGTATTGCCGTAACATCCGAGTGATATGTAAAAATATTCACAATGAAGATGGAAATCCTTCTAGAGCCAACATCAAACAAGCTCTTGGTGGGTGACATGAGATCTTTCATAAGCTCAAGCTTGTGACAACCGGATAGAAACGATGGGGCGATTCAATCATGAATCAACCTTGGTCCGAGATTGGAATTGGCGAATACTTTTGGAAAAACCATTCGATGTGCAAACCTTCTTTTCTCTAGCACGTCGAATGTGTATTCATATTTCAAATTCAAAAGTATCTACGATTGAAAAAATACTTTTGGAAAAACCGTTCGATGTGCGAATCTCTTCTTTATCTAGCACATCGAATGTGTACTTTTCAAATAAAAAGTATTTATGATTGAAAATTGATCTTTCTTATAAAACCTTCGTCATATTGCAAAACTCTTTCTTCTAAGCAATACGCGATTGTTTTCAAATCAATTTTCATCAATCGGTGAATCTCAATTCATTGGTTCACTCACTCCGTGTTGTCTTCTTTGAGACGTTCGGTTTAAAACGGCTAGAACGGTTGCGAAACCTATCAAGGAGATTCTTAGAATCCTACCGATCATGCGATACTTGTCTTGGTCAACGGGAATCATGGGCGTGTACCTCGATTCAACGAAAGTGATCAAAGACACTTTCATGTGTTTTATTGCTAACTGTTGTTTGCGGTACATTTGGACGGTTGCGGTGATCAAAATTGAGGAGTCATTCAAAGTCGCATGCTCACAAAGACATCCACACTTAATTGAAGAAATCATGGTGGTGCATATCTAAATAACACGGCTCGATATTTCTATAATATGCTTCGCTACTCTCTTGCAAATATCATGAACCAAGAAAGCTTCCATTACTCGATGGAAAGATGTCATGATTCAAAGTGTGAGCATGTCGGTCCAAAAGTCACAACATCACATGATGGCAACACAATAAAGGGTGATCAGATTTCTTGTGGTGATGATCTCAATGAATGCTCAAGATCATCAAAGATGTGGATCGATTAAAGTCCTCCACTAAAAGTACAAATCAATGCGGACTTTGAAGAATCGCTACTAAAACACAAAGATTATGAATTGAAGAATTGAAGTCTACAAGCTCAAGAACAAAGTCAATAATAGAATGCTAGGATGCAAAATGTATTTCATGGGGTGACCTCCCTTGGGGAGATTGTTAGGAATTGGAAATTCCATGTTAAAGTGTCGGTCACCCCAATTATAGTCTAGCATAAGTTAGCTCGTAGACTTGTAGTTATTTACGTTATTTAGTAGTTAATTAGTTAGTCGATGGCGTAGAATAGTTTAGTTAGTAACACCGTGGAGGAAGGACGGTCTTTACCCAGCTGTATGCCACGATCCACGGTCAGAGCGGAGGACGTTATGTTTGTAAGTATAAATACCCCTTCCATCCATGGAAGGGGTGGAGCTTTTCTTTCAATCTAACATTTTATTTGTGCTACAACTCTCTACCAAGAAACTCCCTCTTATCTACTTTCTCTCTTTAATGGAAAACATGTATTTTGATCATCCAAGACCACCCGAATCATCAACACAATAATATTTCGATCCTACAAAATTAACCATTTGGTCAGGTTTTTCATAATATAATATTATTTATACTATTGATTGAATCATGTCGTAACATGACACTCTAAGCAACTATAACCCAATGCTTGTGACCCATATGATGTCAAATACCCATTAATGAATTTGACTAGTGATAACCTAATACCCATGACCCACCATGTGAACTAGCCATTATCACCGGTCGGTAGGTGTATAGTTATAGTGTGACGGTTATATGAACTGTATTAAAGTTATTAAGGGTGGGCACGTCAATTTTGACATTTGAGGAGGCCATAAAATCATTAACTCATATGTCTTAGTCAAAACACTATGTGAAACTTTCTTTAGGGTTGCGTTACCCTTGTGCGTTTTCGTCCGTTTTAGTAGTTTCTATACGTTTTCATCCGTGTTCATACGTTTTCTTAGTTTTGTACACGTTTTCGTCCGTTTTTGTACGGTTTTACACGTTTTTGTCTGTTTTCAAATGTTTTTGTCCGCTTCTTACATCTTTGTCCTTTTTATCGGGTTTTACATGTTTTCGTTTGTGTTTACGTTTCGATGGTTTTTCATGTTTTGGTCCGTTTGTATAATTTTTGTCCTTTTCTAGTCGTTTTCATCTATTTTAGACGTTTTCGTCCGCTTTAGTCCCTTTTTGTCTGTTTTCATCCGTTTTAGCCATTTTCATATGTTTTTAAGACCTTTTCGCCCGTTTTCATATGTTTTCTTACACTTTTACACTTTATCCTACGTTCTTACACGTTTTCGTCTGTTTTCATACGTTTCACGCGTTTCACACGTCTTTGTCCTTTTAATCGGTTTCATACGTTTCGTTTTGTTTACACGTTTCGTCCGTATTTACACTTTGTCACCGGTTTTTCATGTTTCATGTTTTTGTCCGTTTCGTCCGCTTTCTAGCCGCTTTCATCTATTTTAGACGTTTTCGTCCATTTTCATCTGTTTTACATATTAACGTACATTTTCTTACGTTCTTACACGTTTTCGTCCGCTTTAGTCCGTTTTTGTCCGTTTTCATCCGTTTTAACCATTTTCATCCGTTTTAGCCATTTTCATATGTTTTTAAGACTTTTTCGCCCGTTTTCATACGTTTACTTACACTTTTACATATTTTCCTATGTTTTTACACGTTTTCGTTTGTTTTCATATGTTTTCGTACGTCTTTGTCCTTTTAATCGCTTTTATTCGTTGCGTTTTGTTTACGTTTTTCGTCCGTGTTTACACTTTGTCGCCGGTTTTTCATGTTTTAGTCCGTTTGTATAAGTTTTTGTCCGTTTTCGACCGTTTCTAGCCGTTTTCATCTATTTTAGACGTTTTCGTCCGTTTTCATCTGTTTTACATATTAACGTACTTTTTCTTACGTTCTTACACTTTTTCGTCCGCTTTAGTCCGTTTTCATACGTTTACTTACACTTTTACACATTTTCCTATGTTTCTACACGTTTTCGTCTGTTTTCATACGTTTTCGTACGTCTTTGTCCTTTTCAATCAGTTTTTATACGTTTTCGTTTTTGTTTACACGTTTTCGTCCGTGTTTACACTTTGTCACTGGTTTTTTCATGTTTTAGTCCGTTTGTATAAATTTTTGTCCGTTTTCGTCCGTTTCTAGCCGTTTTCATCTATTTTAGACGTTTTCATCCGTTTTCATCTGTTTTATATATTAACGTACATTTTCTTACGTTTCATACATTTTCTTACGTTCTTATACATTTTCGTCCGCTTTAGTCCGTTTTGTCCGTTTTCATCCATTTTAGCCATTTTCATATGTTTTTAAGACTTTTCGCCCGTTTTCATAGGTTTTCTTACACTTTTACACATTTTCTTACGTTTTTACACGTTTTCGTCTATTTTCATACGTTTTCGTCCGTTTTCGTACGTCTTTGTCCTTTTTAACCTATTTTTATAATTTTTCATTTGTGTTTACACGTTTTCTTTCGTGTTTACACATTTTCGCTGGTTTTTTCATGTTTTAGTTCATTTGTATAAGTTTTTGTCTGTTTTTGTCCGTTTCTAGCCGTTTTCATCTATTTTAGACGTTTTCGTCCGTTTTCATACGTTTTCATATGTTATACATATTAACGTACATTTTCTTACGTTTCATACATTTTCTTACGTTCTTACACGTTTTCGTCCGCTTTAGTCTGTTTTTGTCCATTTTCATCCGTTTTTAAGACTTTTCGGGTCAAACCAGGAAGCGAACTGAATTCATATTCGGTTCAATTTAGTTTAATTCTAGTTCGGTTCGGTTCGGTTTTCGTGTTGACCCGAATAAAAATATTACCGATTTAACAAAACCAAATAACCCGATAACCGAACGGATCAACACCCCTAATTTATAGTGATAGTTTAAAAGAAGGAGGACTTAGTTTGCCGATTTTAAACATTAGGTCTTTATAGTTTCATAAGGACTATTAGTTACCACTACCAGTATCATCTCTGACTAGTTCTCGGTTTCTGGAGTTACTAGTATCTTCTCTATCACAATATCCCTAAAACTCTTCTTCAACCTTTCTTATCAATCTTTCAATAATATCCTATTTTACCCAATTTCATTATCAATGGCAGCACCATCAGGACAAAACCAAGTTTCTAGGCGTGTTATTGATGACCTAATTGAGTTTAGCGGAGAGACATCTATTGATGGTTACATGAGTTTCTTCAAGGCTCAAGAAATTTCCGATCTCCGTGGCTTTATAAACCGGATGAGTGAAGAGGCCACCACAAAGAAAGAATGAGATTGGGCAATTTAATGCTTTAATTCTTTGAGATGGAAGCTCTTGGAGATGGGGATGACCTTTTGACACTTTGATGGATCTTAGGGATGACGGGGAGGCTGCGAGGACTAAGTCTGCAGGGTTGAATGATCTCACTACTCAAGTCGAGGAGGAAATCGAGACCAAGGAAGAACCAATTGCGATAAATGGTTGAAGGGTTGCTCGCTATGTAAAGGGATGGTTTCTTTTGCTCTAGTGTCATAATTTATAATGTCTAATGTTTTGGTTTAATATTATGGTTTGTAGATATATTAACAATGAAACATGTATGGATCTTTTGATGGTTTATCCATATGACACTCTAAAATTTGTATGTTGATCCAATGGAATGGAATGGGATGCGTTCGCTAGTTTGTTTCATCTTTTTAATGTTGTTTTCATTTAGGAAATGGTTGTGGTGTTTAAGTTCATATCCGGTAGAATGTATTATTTTAGGTTTGAGGTTGATCCAATGACATTGGTGCATCCCATGTGTCGTATTCAATATTGAGCAATGGATATGCGGTTCATAACAGCTTTGCTTAGGTTGTTCAATTTTTAGGTTGTTGTCAATTTTTTATGGTGATTATGAAGTTTAGAAGTGGATCGTTTGTGCATGACAATTATTTTGGATTGAACCACTAGATTTAGGGTGTTTTTGTTGTTGTTTTGCTTTAAGTTAATTGCATTTACATGATTTCTTGATTTTTGTTGTTTGAGGATGTTAGAGCTTATTTAAGTGCTTATAAATAGCTTATCTATAGGC
Organism: Chrysanthemum lavandulifolium; assembly: GCA_022545495.1. Lineage (NCBI taxonomy): Eukaryota > Viridiplantae > Streptophyta > Magnoliopsida > Asterales > Asteraceae > Chrysanthemum > Chrysanthemum lavandulifolium. The sequence goes on along the minus strand of CM040240.1, from coordinate 282,932,782 downwards.
TTAAAGTAAGGTCGAGGATGTTTGTTGTATCGTGATCCTTAGTTGGATTTGATTATTTTGTGCTTAATTTTTATCCGGGATGCTTATTAGTTATAGTTGCTTAATTAGTTGCTTTAATTCCATTTTAGCTTTTGTTTGTTCATTTGTATGCGCCATGTGGTGATTCTAGTGTATCTGCAGCTTATGTGTCTTTGATACAACGGGTTTGAAGTTATATGGGTATTTGGGACCTGGGTAACCACCATTTTACATCATGGGTGTTTTGGTTTCAAAATTGTTTGATTTTTCAAAATTAGATTTTTAATAAATATTTAAATTATTACCAAGCCAATGAAATTTCGCCAAATGTTTTAAAATAACTTAGGAAATTATAGTTTCCTTAATTGAAAATCGCCCCATCATGAGCCCTAATTTTACTCCAATAAATCGGGCTTCAAGCAAAACAACGAAAACTTAAAGTTTTACACTATTATTTACCAATTAAGTTTACTAATTTTCTTTAACACATTACTTCTGACAAATCATGGCAACTCAAGCCAATAATCCAGATGATTTGGTTCATTCTGATCATGAAAATGATAACCCTTTAGGATATGAATCAGAGGTGTATTCTGATGAGGGTGAGGATGCTGAAAACAACCATTCAAATGCGAATGTAGTTAAGAGGGGCATAACTAGGTTAGCTAAGTTTCGCAGGGAATATGGAAAACCCGACGGAATAAAGGTCAGTGTAACCTTCGATGCACTGAAAAGGTTATCAGGAAAAAACAGAGCATTGTTTTCGAGTTTTTTTGGTGATTTGGTTCATGAGCATATAGGTGTCGGATTCTATCTTGGAAGAAGGTTGATTCGTAAGCAAGAGATAAAATGTGGGACGAAATCACGGTACACATATACTTTTTTTAACTAGTAGTAGCTTGGATGTCGTAGGTACAAGGTGTTAATAAGTTTATCTCTGCATTTACATTATGTGCAACTAATTAACAACATTGTGTTAATCTTTGCAGCGATATTTTGATGTTTACTTGATAGTCAGAAAGCTGATAATGAATCGTCTTGGTCAACTTCTAAGGAATTTAAGAAGGAAATTGACAGAAACTACATATTGCCCAACCAAAATGAAGTCCCGGCGAACTACAGTGCAATTTTAAAAGCCGAAGATTGGCTAAATTTTGTAAACTACACGGCCACCGAGGAATACAAGGTGTTAATTATTCATTTTTATTCAAGTTCAAATATCTTTCACATTTGCTGTTTCCATATATATTAGTTGTATACTATTAGCATTACTACATCTAAAAGCCTTATGATTTTGTGTTGCAAGGTGAAATCATTTGCTGACTAAAGTGGGCGTTCAAGTCATTTATCGGCATAGAATGGGACGAGGTGGATATGCCCATGTGATAGATAAAATGGTAACATTAAACATTTGCACATTTGAATTTAATAGCATTATACTTTCGTTTATATTGGTTTATCTTACAAGTGTATGTATTTGATGTTTATAAGATCGAGAGTAAAGAAATTGAACGGATGAATAACCACCGCGTGATGCAGCTGTGTTTGAAAGGAAGGGTGAATAAAGACGGAGAATATCACGATGATGATATCGGATCGGTGGGAGAAAAATTGTAAGTTTGACCGCAAATTTTATTATTATGTTCATTGTTAGTTATAAGTTAATATTGCTAGTGTATTAGTTAAAAGCGTTAGTTATAAGTTAATATGGCTAGTGTATTAGTTAAAGCATTAGTTATAAGTTAATCTTGGTAGAATTAAATAACCTATTTCTCATATTGTGTGTGCGAGAAAGAAACGGAGCACAATATCAAACAAGGAACCTTGAAGGTTAATCATGGCACGATGCCATGACGGTTGTACTATGTAAGGAAAATGGAGGATATGCGAGAGGTGGGAGGTGGAGTAACCTACAAGAGGTATTTTGATCTACCTCGAATCGACAAGCATCGATGAAAGAGTGGTGTTACTTCAAAGTGAACTTGATAATGAGAGACGCCAAAGTCAAGAAAAAAAGCGGTAATCCGAGTTTGATGAATCAATTGGTCGCGCAAAGGCGATTGCGTCAACGTCAACTCCATTGACACCAACGAAGTAAGACATTTTTATGTTGATTTTTTGGGTAACAAATGTGAAATTATATTACCAAATAAGAGATTACAATTTCAAAACACTAGGAAGCTTCCCACCAATTGACAACAACAGATTATTGCTCAACATGTTTGCTGATAAACCATGATCCAAAGACTCCTCCATATAACAATAGAATCCATTTAGCCTTAAGTTGAACTTGTTTCTTGACATAAGAAAGTAACTATCCATCTTTTTTTACCCTTTTAAATACCGCTGCAGTCTTCTTAAACAATTTATATTTCAGGTGTCTTTGGTGAACATTAATCTTATAAATATTAGTGCTGATGAGGATGTCGGAACACGTGTTGCTGGATGTGAGAAAGTTGCGAGCATTGAGAAGTCTAATGGACTTGCAACTTTGGAAAAGGAAATGGAAATAATTGTAAGTAATAAATCATCCCCCTGGGATTTTTTAATTTTACATACATGTCTTATTTACCGTGTTTTATATATATAGGAAACTGTTAAATTTGTCGCATCTAAGAAACCGACTAGATTAAAACGAAAGGATTATTCACGTCAAGATTCCCAATCACAAGAACATGAGTCTCCATTAATAGTACTACCACAAGTATGTATTTAAACATTTTCATATGTTCTTTAGTTTAATTAATTTCTGATACATATATACATGCAACAAATTATTTTTTTAGGAAATTAAGTGCGGTACGTGGCACTTAAAGAAATCATGTATTATTGGGTTGGGTACCGTGTACAAAACTGATGGAAAACAAATGCTTCATAACAAACTACTCCCAAAGGATTGCTACAGAGTGTCTATTGAAAAATATTTAGTGGATGCATTAGGAAATACCGGATGTAGGAAGTAACGTTTTCAAAACAGTTAAGGATGCAGTAGGTGGTTTTTATGCATGGCCAAAGAATCAAGTGGTTTTAGATGAAAAGGTACATACATGCATGTGTTTTATAAACCTACATATATCATTCTTCATATTTAATTCAGTGTTTGATACACCCGGCTTTTGTTTCCTAGAGGCAACACCACCAAGTACACTATACAAATTATTGGTGAGAAAAAAACTGCACCTAAATTAACAACGAAGCGCTACTTCTCTATTGATGCCATGCAAAAGGAAGCTAAGAAAATCAAGAGTCAGAAGTCGTTCAATTATTGAGAATTTTATTATGTACGACATTACAATTTTATATACATTCCAATTTTTTGTATTTGAAAATGTTTTGATATATATATATATATATATATATATATATATATATATATATATATATATATATATATATATATATATATATATAGGTCACGCTCAATGCGAGAACCATTATTTTATACAGAACTTTACAGAACCACTTTGGACCAATAAGAATTTAGTATTATTAAATATTTTTATTTAAATGAAAAGGTATAATAGTAAAACCTTACATTTACTTTCTTTTTGAATTTTTGATTAAAAACGTTTTTTACCCTTAATTTTCGAATTTTATTTTATTTTTTTTTTTATTTTTTTTTTTAAGTTTTTGATTTTCAAAACATGCATGTTTTCAAAAAAATCTCAAGTGCATATATGTTTTTTCAACAAACATGTTTTTTTAGAAAAATCAAGTGCATAGGTGTTTTTTTTTAAAACTATAGTAAATTTACATGTGTTTCTTAAATTTAGACGTCAAACTTATTTGCTTAAAATGGTAATTGCATATATGTTTTAAGTGTGCATTATTTGATTATCGACCAAAAACATAAAAATACATATGTAACCAACAATTTATAACACTTATAGTATACACAAAAGTTAATATTAAATAAAATACAATTCATGTACAAATAACTTGTTAAATATAAATGTGCACGCCGTTTAAAAACATGTGTGCACTCTTCACTTTCTCGTCCAATTCTTTTGAACATACGTGCACGCATTCCAAGAACATATGTGCACGCTGCGCTTTCTCATCAAATTCATTAGAATATAGGTGCACGCCTTCGAAAAACATGTATGTTTCCGGTGGCCACATAAGCTTCAATCAAAGGCGTATTTCTAGAGCATCAAAAACACAATACCTGTTTCAAAACAAAAACTAAAAGTTAAATATTTGGTCCAACTATCGTTAAACAAAAACTAGAAAAAGACACTTGAACCAACAAAAAACATCACGACCATCAGTGGCAGGTATTGGACCAATATCATATGTCAGCAAATATTTAATTTTTAAATGGAACAACAAAAAAAGACACTTGAACCAACAAAAACATGTATTATTTGAGGAATACGCTTTCGTTAAAAGAAATGGAAAATCATTTTCGTATATGATAAATGTTTTTCACAAAAATAGTTTGCTGCTTTCCTTAAAGTTAATGCAGTTATCTGATTTTATTTAAATTAATTCATTATATTAACTTCTTAAATCGATTTGTTTGGAAAGATCTGATGCCTAACATATTCGTTTGATCCATGCCTTTCAAGATATAGTAAAGGCTCTTTAATGACCACATTTTTTTAACAACCTTCTAGTAAAAGTACATTCATCTTTATATCTATGTACGTATGCAGATTGATTAAAGGGTAGGCTACAAAACTTAAAGATTAGATTCAGAATGCTTTTAGTATTGGATACTAACCTGTAACCAACAGGTGCGATTGGAACTGCTTCAATTGTTCTTTGTGGCCGGATCTTGAAACCGAAATCAATAATCAACAATGAATCTCTTTACTTTTGTGCCCGAATCTTGAAACCGAATTCGATTTCGAATATATATAATGTTCAAAACATCAATAATCAACAGTGGATCTCTTTAATTTTGTGGCCGGATCTTGTTACTTTTTATGGCGGATCTTGTTTTTTTCTTTCAATCGATTACCTTTTAATGGCGGATCTTGTTACTTTTGTGATGTCGAGAAAAAAAAGTAATGGGTGGTAGATCTAAGATCGTGGTGTTGTGGGAGGTGGGAGAAAAAGCACATGATGTATCCTATTAACTAGGAATTATTTTAAAAATAAATAAATGTAGATTTCCTATAATAGCCTTTTGGCTTTACACATTATCCTCAACTTTCAATTAATTACATTTACGGCACAATTCATTATAACCCTTGATCAAATTAATCTAATGGTCCAAATTCATTTTAATGGTTACGTAAAGTTACGTACATAAAAGTGGTTACGCATTGAGCGATATATATATATATATATATATATATATATATATATATATATATATATATATATATATATGAATTTGTTTTGATATATATTGATTTCTTATATGTGACTAAAAGATGCATATAGTCACAATTATTAACACTTTTGGTCATTGTTTGCTTAATTCGTTGTGTGACTAAATATTACAAAAGGCCACAAAAAACAAAAAAAATCATGTGGCCATTGGATGACCAATAGTCACACAGAACACACATTTCTTCACTTTAAACGGCATATGGTCACATTTATTAACACTTTTGGCCACTTTATGCTTAATTGTATGTGACTAAATACCCAAAAGAAACATGCTTTGTGTGACTAAATGTTACAAAAGGCCACACAAACATAAAATTCATGTGGCCATTGGATGATCAATAGTCACACAAAATACACATTTCTTCACTTTAAATAACATATGGTCACACTTATAAACACTTTTAGCCACGTTATGATTAATTGTATGTGACTAAATACCCAAAACAAACATGATTTGTGTGACTAAATATTACAAAAGGCCACACAAACATAAAATTCAAGTGGCCATTGGATGAACAATAGTCACACAAAACACACATTTCTTCACTTTAAACGGCATATGGTCACACTTATTAACACTTTTGGCCACTTTATGCTTAATTGTATGTGACTAAATACCCATAAGAAACATGCTTTGTGTGACTAAATATTACGAAAGGACACACAAACATAAAATTCATATGACCATTAGATGATCAATAGTCACACAAAACACACATTTCTTCACTTTAAACACCATATGGTCACACTTATTAACACTTTTTGCCACTTTATGCTTAATTGTATGTGACTAAATACCCAAAGAAACATGTTTTGTGTGACTAAATGTTAGAAAAGGCCACACAAACATAAAATTCATGTGGCCATTGGATGATCAATAGTCACACAAAACACATATTTCTTCACTTTAAACACCATATGGTCACACTTTTAACACTTTTGGCCACTTTATGCTTAATTGTATGTGACTAAATACCCAAAAGAAACAAGCTTTGTGTGACTAAATGTTAGAAAATGCCACACAAACATAAAATTCAAGTGGCGGTTGGATGATCAATAGTCACACAAACACACATTTCTTCACTTTAAACACCATATGGTCACACTTATTAACACTTTTGGCCACTATATGCTTAATTGTATGTGACTAAATACCCAAAATAAACATGCTTTATGTGACTAAATATTACAAAAGGCCACACAAAAAGAAATTTATGTGGCCATTTGATGATCAATAGTAACACAAAATACACATTTCTTCACTTTAAACGGCATACGGTCACACTTAGTAACCCTTTTGGCCTCTTTATGCTTAATTGTATGTGACTAAATACCCAAAAGAAACATGCTTTATGTGATTAAATGTGAGAAAGGGCCACACAAACATAAAATTCATGTGGCCATTGGATGATCAATAGTCACACAAAATACACATTTCTTCACTTTAAACATCATATGGTCACACTTATTAACACTTTTAGCCACGTTATGATTATTTGTAAGTGACTAAATACCCAAAACAAACATGATTTGTGTGACTAAATATTTCAAAATGCCACACAAACATAAAATTCAAGTGGTCATTGGATGAACAATAGTCACACAAAATATACATTTCTTCACTTTAAACACCATATGGTCACACTTATTAACACTTTTGGCCACTTTATGCTTAATCGTATGTGACTAAATATACAAAAAAAATGTTTTGTGTGACTATACAGTGTTTATGGTCACTAATACTGATTAATCCAACTAAATTTGTACCTAATTAGTCACACATGTTAAGGTTTTGGTTACTGTTTTGTAATAGAGACTAAAAAAAGTCAAACATGTGACCGTAGGTACCATACGGTCACGCGACCTTTAGTCACACACACTCGAAAAATCATGTCTGACTATATGTATATCGTCACACTTACTGGGTGTAGCGAAATCCACTTTTTGTTCTAGTGCTAAAACAACATTTCGAACTCGTTACGGTCATTATGAGTTCCAAGTGATGCCATTTGGTCTAACCAATGTGCCAGCTGTATTCATGGATCTAATGAATATGGTTTGTAAACCCTACATGGATAAATTCGTCATCGTGTTTGTTAGTACAAAAAGTGTGACGGGTTGTAATGGGTGTGAGTGTAGCTTGCCGGACTGGGCTAACAAGCTACTAATGGGCTGATCTTGTACTAATCCAAGTAGTTTGATTGATTTCCATGCACAAGAAGAGTAAACCGTTAGCCTTACCGTGGGGACGGACCCACGATTAGACTCGACGTGAGAGTAAGTACACATTCTTGAGAGAAGTAGAGTATGTGTGTGTAATTATGAGGGAGAAAGTTGTACCTTGTATGGGGATTAGAGCCTCTTTTATAGACGAGGCTTACCGCTAGGGTTTCCTAGATACTCGCATATAGTGGTTAGTCGCCGGAGCCGGACCCTTGTCGGACAAGGTTCCATGTCAATCGCGGATGCGGACACGAGGATTCCTCCGTGGTGATGGCTCGGCTGCTAAGTATCTGTGTGCGTCTTTTGGCCCGGACTATAGCCAATTTCGTCATTGGGCTTCTTGTTGGTCCGAGTTCGTAGTTATTTTATCGTTATTGGGCCTAGGCCTAACATGTGTATAGTGTGTATTGGGCCTAGTGGGCCCGTTATACATACTATACGTCATCAGTGTTCATCGACGATATTCTCATATACTCTTGTGATAAGGAAGAGCATGCGGAACATCTGAGAACTATCTTGGGATTACTCAAAGATTAAGAATTATACGCTAAATTTTCCAAATGTGATTTCTGGATCCAGACAGTACAATTTCTTGGGCATGTGATTGATAGTCAAGGCATTCATGTGGACCCAGCAAAGATTGAAGCTGTTAAGAACTCGGCTGCTCCAACCAACCCCACTGAAACTCGAAAATTTTTGGGTCTTGCTGGTTATTACCAGAGGTTTATCGAAGGTTTCTCAAAGATTTCCAAACCATTGATGGAACTAACTTAGAAAACCAAGAAGTTTGAATTGGGAACTGATCAAGAGTCTGCTTTCCAACTCCTGAAGGAAAAACTTTGCGAAGCTCCAATTTTGGTCTTACCTGAAGGAATAGAAGACTTTGTGGTGTACTGTGACGCTTCACACTTGGGTATAGGTGATGTTCTAATGCAAATGAGTAAAGTAATTGCTTACGCCTCCCGTCAACTCAAAACTCAAGAGAAGAATTACACCATTCATGATCTGGAATTAGGAGAAGTTGTATTTGCTCTTAAGTTATGGAGACACTGTATGTATGGAACCAAATGCATAGTGTGCACAGTTCATAAAAGCCTTCAGCACATCTTGGATTAAAAGGAACTGAACATGCGACAACGCCGATGGTTAGAATTGCTCAGTGACTACGATTGTGAGATCCGCTACCATCACGGAAAGGCAAATTTCGTGGCAGATGCCTTGAGTAGAAAAGATCGCCCTAAACCACTTAGAGTGAGATCTTTGGGAATGGTAATCAATTCACCTCTTCCATAAAAAAATTCTTGAAGCACAAACCGAAGCGCTTAAGGAAGCAAATAGACCAAACGAGAAGATTTACGGCAGGCCGGAGAATGTAAATGGCTTCGTAAAGAGATCAGATGGAACATTGTATTTCAAAGAAATAAGTTGGCTTCCACTCTATGGGGGTATCCTTGAACTTATCATGCATGAATCTCATAAGTCTAAGTACTCCATTCATCCCGGTCCCAACAAGATGTATCAAGATCTTAAACTACTTTATTGGTGGCCAAACATGAAGGCCGACATCGCGGAGTATGTTGGAATATGTCTAACATGCTCTAGAGTCAAAGAAAAACATCAGAAGCCATCCGGATTGCTAACTCAGCCAAAAGTTCCCGTTTGGAAATGGGAAAGAATTACTATGGACTTCATCACTAAACCGCCGAAGACTTCTAATGGTTTCGACACCATCACCTCACTTATTGCCTATCAAAGAAACCGACGGGATGAGTACACTTGCTCGGTTATATCTGAAGGAAATTGTTTCTTGCCATGGAGTACCGATTTCTATCATATCTGATCGTGATAGCCGATTCACCTCAAGATTCTAGCAAACACTTCAACGAGCTATGGGTACCCAACTGGACATGAGTACCGCATATCACCCTCAAACCGACGGGCAAAGTGAAAGGACAATCCAAACCTTGGAAGACATGCTTCGAGAATGTGTGATCGATTTTGGAGAAGGTTGGGATAAGCATTTACCGTTGTCAGACCTTTCTTATAACAACAGCTACCACGCAAGCATCAAAGCAACTCCGTTCGAAGCACTCTATGAACGTAAATATTGATCACATGTCTGTTGGGAAGAATTTGGAGATGTTCAACTTACTGGCCCTGAGATCGTTCAGGAAACAACCGAGAAAATAATGCAGATCAAACAACGCCTGCAAGCAGCAAGAGATAGACAAAAGAGCTATGTTGATGTCAGGAGAGAGCCCATGGAATTCCAAGTCGGAGATAGGGTCATGCTAAAGGTATCTCCTTAGAAGGCAATGGCCAGATTTGGCAAGTGCGGAAAACTCAAACCTCGATACGTAGGGCCATTCAAAATTTTAGAAAGAATTGGCCCAGTGGCGTATAAACTCGAACTTACGGAAGAGCTCAGTAGGATACATGATACCTTTCACGTGTCCAACCTCAAGAAATGCCTATCCGATGAAACCCTTGTTATTCCTATAAAGGACATCCAACTCAATGGGAAACTCAGTTTAGTAGAAGAACCTGTAGAAATCATGGATAGGGATGTCAAAAGATTAAAGCAAAGTCGCATCCCTATTGTCAAGGTTCGATGGAATCATAAGAAGAGAGGTGTTGAGTACACCTGGGAACGCGAGGATCTAATTCGTGCCAAATATCCTCACCTATTAGCTGAATCAACCACGACAACCTCCGCAAGTTAAACCGCGGGACGCGGTTCTCTTAAGGGGTAGGTATTGTAAGACCCCGAAAATTTCTCAAACGAATTAACAATGTAAACTATATTTAACGATAACTACGGGTTATCTTTTTTTTCTTATTAATGAAATAAATTTCGGTACATTCTCATCCAACCTAGTTTGCATTCGACATGAAACATTTTTCCACATTCGCATATCGAACTCAGTTTATCCTAACTCGACCAAAATCACACACCCGGGTACCAAATAATTATATTATTTATAATTATTAACTTAAAAATAAAAATTTATATATTTTTTTTCATTAAATGGCCATTGGGCCGGACCCTTTAACCCAATGCCTATATGGGCTATATATATTTTTCCTCTTGGGCTCTTGTTTCTCTCGACCCAACTACACAACCCAACATTTTTGTTAAGTCCATTTATCAAAACAAAGCCCAACTAAGTTATAAAATGTAAATTAGTGTTGTGTTTAGTTTCATTTTTTTGGGTAAAAGGTCAAAGACCCAGTAAATATATTACTCCAAAAAAACGTTTAAGTACAAAGGATATGGGTGAATCCCACATCTCAGCCCGTTACATAGGCGAAAAGCTTACATAACAAGATACTTCCTAATCTCTATATAAGAAATAAACCACTACTCACAAGATAACATTAGACTCATATGGAGATAAAATTACTTCCTACCAAGGCCTTGGAGCTTGATACCATACGTGTCATAATAGGCATCCAAATTTCCTGGAAGATCGTAAACCTGATCCGCATAGTTATCATAATCATAAGCATCATAATCATCATCACGATCATGACCACCACCAAATAGATTACTCGACTCATCAAAGGTGTGCACAACCTCCTCTTCATCACTATCAGAATCCACAATTTCTCCCACCTTAGTGAATGGGTTAAACCTCTTAGTAAAAGAAGTAGACGGGAAATCCTTATTATAACCTTGATAATTAACCTTTTTAATAGGATTACCATTATCATCAACAAGAGTAGCTTTCCCATCAATAAGAAGTCTTTCAAACTCCCAATTTTCTCAATAATAGGGGTAGGACCAACCTCGTTAGCTTCCATTGACTCACTCACAAGCGGATTTTGTGATACATTACATCTTGAGAGACTCAACCTACTTTGCTTCCATTGTATTACCAGAATCCTCCACATCAGTAGGATTGCCACAATCATCAGAATCGATCGTATTTAGTGTAGCAAAAGGATTAGATCTGTAGCAATCTTCGTCCCACTCGTACTAGCCTCATTGGCTTTCTTCTTTGCATTATCCACGTTCTTGGGTTCAGGCGGAGGCGCTTTAGGTTGATACCTAAATTTAGGACCCACTTTAGTATAACCTCCCTTACCGGAACATTTGGACCACCATTCCTACCCTTATTCTTGTTAGTGATAGTTTGATAACCATCATTAACGATCTATTTAAATTTGAGTAGGAAGTGGAGCAGTTAGGACAATCAATCAGATGACCAAACAATTTACGCGTATCACACCGAGGCGGTTTCCATTCGTATTCAACCCGAATCTTCTCAATAGTAGATCTGTCCCATCAAGTAATGGAATCTCAACAATGATGCTAAGAACCTGATTTGGCACCTAGCAAAATCATGGCACATTTAACACCCAATAAATGTAGCTATCGAGACCATCATCGAAAAATATTAGTCATGGAATTTAACCCCGAAATCTTTCAAAGCTTTAAGCGATTAGTATTCAAAGTCCACGTTTTAAGAATAATTGGCACATTCCTAATCATCCACGGTCCGTTTTCAAGCACATCATCAACTCCTTTACGAGTGGAAAACTTAAAGAAAAAGAACCCCTTCGCATTCATCATAACCTTTTGAATACCATACTTGGCCCAAGTATTACAAACATAATAATCAACAACCGGAAAAACAATACATTTACCAAGGAAATAACCATATAGGGTATTCTCAAATTTAGAATTTACCTCCTCAACGAATTTCATAGGAATGGAGAGATCCACCCCATTAGACTTTTTACTACTCTCCAACCTACGAAAATTAGATTTGCGCTTCGTTGAATCAATTGACGTAGCACCTTTAACATTTGCAGAATTCGTACCACTGGTAGCACCAACATACGACATAGGTACATGTGCCCTGCCAGCTTTAGGAGCTAAACTAATATTATCACCACTAGGTAGATTAGCACCCCTAGTGGTGTCGTCAACACCGTAAGCAGTAGATGGACCAAACATAGCATTATTCGTAGTACCTATATTGTCACTTAGAGATGGGAAATCTTGCATATTTAAGATACTCGTAACACCAACAGGCCCAGCATCCCAAAACTTCGAATCATCAATACAGTCAGGCCGTAAACTAGACGCATGTGAAACCGGCTTCACATTCAAATTAGTGTTCCCTTTGTTAGGGATAACAGTTGGGTACACCTCACTTATTGCCACATTAGACTCGTTAATAGCGACTCCATGTAACAATGCATCCACATCAACATCAACAAGAGCAATATTCATATTAGACACAGGTTGTTGTATATAAGAATTCACCTCCCAACTTTGACATCACAAACGTACCAAATTAACGAACAAGACACGTAATACCAACAATGTAAAAGTGATCGGTGGTCTTAATTGAATGGAAAACCCTAGTTTACAAATAGGGTTTATAATTCATTAAGGCACTATTAACTTACATGATGTTGATGATGTCCCAAGATCGGTTCAGCAAGTATGGAACAGAAGATGAAACCGAAAGATGGATACCCTACTAGCGATTAGATAAACCCTAAAAGATACAAAAAAACAGTCATAAAATTAAACCCAAAACAACTAAGAATCAAGATAGATCATATACTGGATATAATCAATAAAGATTCAGGATTGTAAAGGAAAGAATTGTAGATCGATTAGAGAGATTTAGCGTTAAAAGTTGGATCGCAAATCGCCAGGGGATAGTTTAGTCTGTTGTGTTTAGTTTCTTTTTGGCTCTTGTTTCCTTTGTTCCCCTCGTCTTCCCGGCTCTCACAACCAAAACACACCTTAAAATCTTGGACACAACACATTTCGACATGCTCACCCTTTTGCGTGTGATACCACCCATAAACACAAAACACCAAATCATTTTTAGCCACCCTAACCCATTAAAATATAGCCTAAACACCCCTTGACCACCTTTGACCATATTAACCAACATGTATCGTGTTTCTTACCTTTGCACTTGACAATACAACCCAAGCATGCCCATGAATTCTACCTGAATATTTCGGCTTATAGTTGACCCATGCCACCCTCTTCTCCTATCCTAGAAAGCATGCACATGTAATATTAGGATGACCATGCTGTTTTGGCTATTTAAGCTTTAGGACTTATACATTTCTACCATCTCATCATCTCACAAAACAACACTCAAACACTGATAAGGATTTAAAAAGTACACTTTTGAGGGGTCATTTAAGCCCTTAATCGATCACTTTTATATCCGTTACTACTTAATTTCGTTCCTTTTCACTTTTAGGTCTCTTGAAGGCAAATTCTTTGGAATGACACTTATTCGGACTAAAAAGCGCGAATATATGAGGAAAATGGCCAAAGTCAAGAATCAAGACACTCAGTCAGCTGGAGCGAAGGTGATGGCGTTCTGACCAAATGGCGATGCCGTCGCGACACATTTTGTGACGACTCGGAGTAAATTGCTATTTTGCACTTGACGGCATCAGGTTTTAAAGAGTAGGGCGTCACAACTCAGACGGCCTAGATTCGGATCCTAACGGCGTCAGAAGATGAAGCCGACGGCGTCACAACCATAAAGTGACATCTTCACAAAGTTGACGTGGCCAAGACGAAAACCTAATGGCGGCGATCGACGGCGTCACAAATAAAGAGTGGACGTCGCATATTGTAACTCTATATATAGAATTGAATTTTGAAGTTTAGAGAGGTAGTTTTGTGGAGTAAAACCTAAATCAAACTTTGGCTGTCTTGGGCAGTATCTTAGGGTTCCATACCCTATTTTACAACAAGATAAGTGATTTACTTCATTAATTCAATTATGTCTTCAATTGTTTGTAGGTATGCTTGCATATTTTCCATGTCCGGCTAATTTAATTGTGTGTTTGCTTAGATCAATGAAACCTAGGTATTGAATATTGATTGGTTGTTTCTTATCTTAATTGTGATTGACCTAGTATTGCGATAGGTCATTCGTTGTGTTTTTAATGCTTGAGTAATCTTTGTGAACATTAGTTTATAATCACCTAGAGTTATTTCTAACTAGCATTCCTATTCCCCTAGAGAACGATATCAATTCCCGAGGCTTAACCTAATACTACACTACAACGATTAGGTTCACTGACTAGGGTGTTGAAAAACTTGCTTGACGAAAAGGAAGTTCCTTTGACCCCGAACGCGCGTTGTACGCGTATCAAACACACACTCTTACTTACCCACACGATCACAGTTGCGAGAGGAAAAGGAACAAGGGAAAACGATATTGGGTTTTAAGGATTTAAGGGTCAAGCTAATCGATTGGAAGTACTTGGGTTTATTCTCGTTGGATATCATTCATCACTTCATCTTCTCTAAGAGTTGTAAGGCCTTTTATCCGATTTCTATACGTTTAACACTTATCATTCTCATTTTATGTACATGTAGCACGTTAAGCACATTACTTGACCCATTCTCGCATGTTAATGTCATGCGAATATCTTAGGTTACTAGGTCATTATGACTTGTGATATGCCTCACTAAAACATTCGTTTACTTACAAGTTACCATATCTTGTCTCGTTAATCTTTTAATCACAAGACCAGACTAATAAAACTTTCTTAAACTCGTTTAACTTCCATTATTCACTTAGATGAAATGGCTCAAGAGTGTGAGCTAGATAACAAACTTTAACTTAGCACTAAGTCATGTAACAAAGTTCCAAACGTTTTGATGAATGTGTGTGTCGCGTTTAAACTTGAAAACCAACCGGACCCTTAACGGGCTCGTTAGCCCATTAAACGAACCCAAAAGACATTTTTACGAATAAGCTAGTAAATAAGCTATTAGATAAGCTAGAAATAAGCTAAGGGAGTTAAATAAATGAAAATGAAATCGAATCTCATGAAAACTTGCGTTTTGGACTAGTTATGTAACGTAAGTTGCCATTAGAGGTAAAATTGCCAATTAGCAAAAGCATAGGATATAAGACAAAATGGTACGTTGCATGGGGATAGAAAGTGTAAAATCCAGAAGCTTAGTGATTTTAATGAAAATTTATAGTTTGGACTTAATTTGCAAATGATATAGAACTTCAAGGGTAAAAGTGTAATTTATCATTTTGGATAAAATGAAAACTATTTTTACTTGAGGGTAAAAACTGGAAATTAGTAAGGTTTACGGAAAAATGGGATAATTGATAAGTCGAGGGTTAGTTTTGAAAAATATATTACGAAGAGGTATAAAATGTAAATTTTGGAAACTTGAGGGTTAAATGTATAAAATTTGGAGAACATTTAGAAAACTTACAATTTCTATAAAGTATGTTAAATATTTATAACAATTTTATATACAAGTATTTTGACCATTAAATATGTATAAATACATACGTAAACTATTTCTATAATAACGATAACTTAAATAAATTTATAAAAATATATACGTTTATATATTAACGACTCTATACTAAAAGCGAATAAACTAAATAAACACTTGACATCGTTATTTTCATAGATCAATATCGGAAACATTTCGAATATATAAAAGCGGATTTTTAAGAAATAAATAACTTAGATAACTTAGTAAATCTTTTGAATTAGAACTTTAAGCATTCCCACACAAGTAGAAACGACGTTAGTACCTCACTATCGAACCATCTTTCCAAGCACTATCATTTTGGTCGTGAACCAAACGTTTATAATGATTCTGAGACTTGCCATCTCATACTAGGTTCCGGGTCGGAGCCGTTGTTATTTCATACTTGATCTCGTTGTGCTTTATCATTATCACCAAGGTGAGTTCATAGCCTCGCTTTTACTTATATTTACAAACCCCGCGAGGGAGATACATGCTATAAACTAGAACACAAGTCTTTTTGCAAATGTACGCTTCTTGATTATTGGAATTGCCTAAGTTGTTAGCCGAAAGACCCCTGCATCATGAACCATTAGTTACTTGCGAGTGAACGCAGATATTGTGGATAGTACTATGGGGATTAACGACCCCGTTTTGGTTATCAGAAATAATCGGGGTGCACTATATTTGAATTGCATTAGATAATTGGCAATTACCTCCTTGGGGGCAAACTATCACGTACACCAGTAATTAGGTGTATGCAGTTGAGTATTGGTGTCATGAGCTTAGTGCATAATAATCTATGATTTTCCATGATTAATTGTCTTCAAAGAAATTATCATCTATCCTCTTGTGTTTGACTGATTAACTTTAAACCTATGGATTCACTCAATATTTTTGTTAACCTTTTAAGCATGTTTATCTCAAGTAATAACTGAAGAAACCTTATGGCACGGAGTGGGCATTCAAGACCTTTTCAACTTGGTGTAAAATTAAAGTTATCATTTTCCACAAACTCATGAATCATCTTTTGTGTATTACCAAACTATTGGAAGTTCTTTTGTAACCAAACAATGAGTTTTTCTTGATTTATAACGACTTTTATCAAAACGTCTCTTTTAGAGTCGTTTTTGATGATTATTGACGGTGATCCTTGAAGTAACACTCAAATTAGCCTTCCGCTGTTATGTTTTGATTTTGGGGGTGTTACACATGGCCTTTGAATTTAACTAACGGGATTTAGTAACGAGCGTTAGCAAAAACGAGAATAGGGGCATTTGTTGTAAAAAAAAAGCCCAAACGTTAAGTACACAACTTGCAAATTTTCAGAAAGGACATTTTTGCAAAAATGAGAAAGTTTAGGGACATTTTTTGCAGTTTACTCTACTATTTATGTGCAAAAAGGCGATGGCACACCATCGTTTGGAAAACCGAGCGGACCGCCGGTTCAACCGGAACCGGAGTAGCCACCGTCCGACCGACTACTAAAAATATTCAAACACGAACCACGAAGGACCGGTGAAACCAGGTAAAACCGGTAAAACGAGCCAGACCGGTTTCGTTTCCTTCATGTTTTTTCTCTTATTAAACGACTTTTGGTTATCATTTACCAAGTTTGGTCGATTTAAATTAAACACAAAAAGATAAATAGATGTAAAGTATAATATTAGAAAGAACAAAGAGTAAGCGTAGATTAGTAATTTTGCAATTATTGCTCTCTTTTTATTTAGTAGAGATAAAGATGCAACTGTAAATTCGTTTAGAAATTAAAAAACATTGCTCGAAAGAAACATTATTGCCCAAAAAAATCATAATTCATAACTCGATTGCTAGAAATTTTAATCACATGATATCCGTCGCTGCAACGAGCTGGCACCCTACTAGTCAATATATATAGACAATGTCATATTTCTTTTGGCAAAGAAAGTAAAGTAATTAAGTGATTTTAAGTAATTATATGATTAAAGTTGATCATATTGACTATTATTAATAGAGTGGAGGAGAGTAAGGGTGAGCATACAATCCGAACGGATCGGACCGACCGAGACCGGACTGGACCGGACCGACCACATTCGGTCCGGTCCGCGATCTTGGCATTTGGGCTAATTCGGTCCTCGGTCCGGTCCGGTCCGAACCAAACCGACAATTTAGGTTAATTTGGACCGGACCGACCGAATGATCGACCGGACCGGCCCGGATCGAGACCGGACCGACCGCATTCGGTGCGGTGTCGATCTAAGCTTATCCGAAATCGTGTTTCCGAAATCGATCTTTTTGGGTCCGGTCAGGTTTTGGACCGTGCACACCCTCAGAGGAGAGTATAACTTTGCCTGGAACTGATGAAATTCGAGGAAAACATGAAACCAGTCACTATCAATCACATTTATTCAAAATCCTCATTTGTATCTCTTTTTAAAATATCTCTCGGCTATACAAAAGTTCAACTTTTCTTTTGTCCTTATAAGACTACTTTCATAAAGTATTCAAAGAATAATCGATAACTTTTAACATTAATACTTATGGGTTTAGTAAGCGTTGCAAATGATTGAATAGACAAAATAACTCCTACAGCAAAGCGCTGACGCATTTACCTTCGTTGGTTACATTAACAAGTGTGAAAAAAGAATTGTAAAACAATTGACTTTTCACTCTTATAGTTGTATCAAAAAGAAGGTCACGCTTTTCAATGTGAAAAAATCTAAGATTTCTTCACATTTCTAAATGTGAAAAATAATTGTAACACTCAATTTCTTTAAAATTGAGGAAATGTGTAGAAATTGAGTGTTACAAATGACTTCCACGCTTATAAGTGTGAATATTTTAAAATTTCTCCACATTTAAAAGTATGAATTTTTTTTTTGATACAATTATAAGTGTGAAAATCTTTTTTGAGCAGTTGATATTATAAAACTAAAGAAAAAATTAGACAAACAAAAGTTACATGGTTACAAGATAAGGATTTTTAAGCGAATCTAACCAATTAAAATTGAATCTACCTCTATATTTACACCATTGAAAGAAACGAGCCACAATGTCATAAAAAAAACCGCTTTGAAAGGAGTGGTTGATCCAAATACCAGCTTATTCCAAAAAATTCCATATGGTCCACCAAGCAATATAAATATCGCCTTCAAGAACCAGTTTACGATTATAAGTGTGAAAATCTATTGTAACACCCAATTTCTTCACAATTGAGGAACTGTGGAGAAATTGAGTGTTACAAATGACTTCCACGCTTATAAAAGTTGACATTTTTAAAATTTCTCAACACTAAAAAGTACGATTTTTTTTTTACAGTTATAAGTGTGAAGGCTATTGTTTTATAAGTTTGTTTCATACTTATAAGTGTAACCAATTTTTACACATTATTCAGTGTTTATAAATTTATAAAATTGTACACACATTTTAAAAGTGCGTAGATATATACTTTTTTTTTAGATTCATTAGACTACTTTTTTTTAATGATACTCTCATGTATTTTACTATGTTCGACATGCGAGAAAAAATAAACTTGCTTAAAAATATAATTTAAACATTTTATAACATACTCAATAAAATTAACTTACAATTGAATATATTTTCAAAAATCACATTTGGGATAATTATGTGTCACATGACTCACATCTTCGACTAATTACCAAAATGTGATAAAAGAATTAAATAAACAAAAAGACAAAACACATTTAGTTATCTGGCGCTTATTCAATACTCCATCCGCCCCATATTAAATGTCCAGTTTAAATTTTATAAGTCTTTCTTTCTTAACTTTGACTATAAATATTTTTGGTTGTCTTATATAATATTTGATGCAAAATATATGAATAGATTGAGTTTTAAAAGTAATTCCACTACGTATTATTTTTATCTAATACTTTATAACACAAGCAAAAATATTTAAGGTCAAAGTTGTAAAAGAAAGATTTGAAAAGTCCAACCTGGACATTTAATATGGGACGGATGGAATATTAGTTTTGCATGTTCGTCAATAATCAAAGATGAATCAAGAACAAATGACCGGGTGCACAAATTTTTCAAAACCGTAATATAGAAACACATTTTGATAGACCGAGTGCATTTAAAAAAACAACGTTTTTTTTATTATTATTATTTTTTTTCATTTCAAAAATTAACACTATATGAAGAAAATTCATAAGAATCTCGGTGTTAGACTTGTATATTGAAGCCTTTAAGCTTTGTGTTTAGCCCATACTAATATGATTGGTGTTTAGAAAGTCTCAAGGATTACATCTTGTAAATGTTGGTTAATCAATAAGCAGGTAAATTAAGCCAAATAATTATTCTAACTTGGGATCTTTCTCCCTCTATCTCCTTAACAAAAACAAAACCCTAAGGCTAGACACAGTGGGGTGTTTAAAGTCGGTCGGGCAACCCAAAAAACAAACGACGACCGATTTGGAAATCAATCGGAACGAGTGTGGTGGTTGGGTCGTCAAATCGGTCGAGGCACAAAAAATCGTATATCTGTTGAAAATCCAACCGATTTCAAAACTTACTCTTTCAAAAAATTCGTACCGTTGCAATTAAAATAATAAATAAATAAATTAATTAATTAATTAATTGAAAAAAAACTTTACCACTTTACATCTTATAAATACCAACCTCAAACACAATTCAACCTCAAATTACTTCTCATTTATATTCACTTCCAACTTCAATCTACTTCTCATCCAAATTCAACATGTCAAAGAAAAATACCCCACAATCAAAAAGCCGACGACCACGACTACCCCAAAATGCATCGGATTATAATTTCTCGCCGGAAAACAACTTTGAATTAACCGGCATAACACCACCACAAAACCGGGGTATTCGCTTTCTTCCACAAACTTTTGAATATCAATCACAACGACTACAACCCAATCAAAACCAAAACCCGTTTTACGTTAACCGTCAATTTGTCCCACCGCAACGATCTAACAAGGATTACCGCCAAGAACCAAGTGGGTCGTCGTATCGTCCTAACATGGACTTCTTGTATCCTTCCCAACCGTATCACAATTATTCCCCGCTTCGTAATACTAATCTTGAAATGGATTTGGAGGATTATATGCCTGATTATCTGACCCAAAACTATCCAAGTCAAGATGCTTCGATGGGGCAAGGTTCGGGTCACGGTTCGTACCACGATTCTATTCCCGTTGAAGACGATGACGATGAAAAAACCGACGATGCTGAAGAGATGTCCCCCATGGACAAAAGCGGAAGAGATCGCGCTTTGTAGAGCTTGGGTTTTGTGTCGGAAAACTTCGGCGAGAAACGCTATGAACAGCACCGCTTTTGGGAGGAGATGATAGCGTATTTTAAAAGGAACTGGCTCGAAAGAACCTACGACTCCATCACGACCAAATGGAAGAATAGGATTCGTAATAGGGTTGAGAATTTTTGCGCTATTATTGATAATGTCAAGAACAATCATGGAAGTGGTGAGAATGATGTAGACGACAAACAAAAAGCTCTTAGAGAATACCGTGTGATGTACGGTCATGATTTTACCTTGGAGGAGTGTTAGGAAATTTTGAGAGGTCATGATGCTTGAAAGAATTGTGAGATGCCGGCTTTCCAAACGAATAGTCGGAAGAAAACAAATGGTTCTACAACTACCTCGGGGTCAACCAAAGGTCATTTGAATTTCCAAAATGTTGATGATTCTGATGATGAGGAAGAGACTAGAGAATCACGACCAGAAGGTCATGACGCAGCAAGGAATACATCATCCTCCTCCTCTCGTGATCAACCATCAGACTCATTTATGGGTTCATTAGCCAAAACATTCTTCAAATTCAAGCCGTCAAAAGAGAAAAAGGGTAAGGGTATAGAAGATGCGTACATAAGGTTGATGGAAAAAGAGCTGGAGATGAAAAAATAGAAACTTGAGCTCCAAAAACAGACGATGGCATTCATGACGCTATCAAAACGGGAGACCGACATAATTTTCAACAATACCCCACTCGACCAAAATTTGCCCCCACGACAACTAGCCAAACTGAAGAAAGTTAAGGAAATAATCAAGGAACGCTACAATTTAGATTATTAGTTTAAGTTTGTAATGTTTATTTTAATTTAGTATTGTAATGTTTTTAATTTTAATGAATTTAAATTTGTTGTATAAAATGTTTTTGAATAAAAAAAAATAATAAAAAAATAAAAAAAAAAATAAGACTTGATCGGTTATCGATGTGACACCGTTGGTCACGACGCGACGGTGATGACCCGGCGGGTCGGGTCAACTCGGGTGGAGTTGACCATAAAAAATAGAAAGTTTAAAATACTCGGGACAACTCGGTCGGGTCAATCGGATTCGGGTTCGGGTTAGTATTTTACATTGTAAAAGTGTAGTTGACTTATCCAGCCTAATAAAGTTTTGTTCCCTGTCTCTTCCGGTGCGTTAGTCAACCGCTGATATTATTTTTTCTTCTTTAGCCAACAATTGTTGACCAGTTGGTGATAAAAAAATCAATTGTCTCATTTGATTAGTATCAAGAGAATGTGTCATTGTCAGCAACATTGACTCATAGTGTTATTATTCAATAACTGTTGGTATCCTGACTTATAAATGCGGCAATTGAGGGGGAAAAAATCGGCCCATGGCAGGAACATATCACAAACTGGGAATTAAAAATAGAATAAAAAATGGCTTTAATAATCTTGGGAATAACATAAATAACCGTGTGGTTATTGGACCCGTGTCGCCGTGTTCGCGATAGGGTTCTTCCAAATGCAGTCGCCGTGTTCGCGATACGGTTCTTCCAAATGCTTTTAGCACATGGTTTTGCAGGATCCAACATGAAATATAGATACAAGTGTCTCTTCTCATCTTAACTCACATTTAAATAATTTAAATAACGTTTATAATACATGTTTATATCCATCTATTTGTGTTGGTGATGAGAAAACCATACCCGTCACCAATACCGGTCATAGCATCTTACCTACTCTTAATCGTTCTTTATACTTACATAACATTCTTGTTACCCTAACATCATCAAAATCTTATTTATGTTCGTCAATTTACTAGAGATAATAATTGTCTTGTTGAAATTGATGCCTTTGGATTCTTGGTGAAAGATTTCTTGACCCGTCGTATTCTCCTGAGATGTGATAGTTTAGGAGATATCTATCCAGTTACCCAGCCTTCTCCTATCCCTCATGCTTTGCTTTCTGTTAGTCCCACTACGTGGCACCAACGCATCGGACATCCCGGGGAAGAAGTGCTACGTTCGCTTGTTTCTCGTCAGTTTATTTCATGTAATAAAGAAAAGTCTCCACATGTTTGTCATGCTTGTCAGCTTGGAAAACATGTGAGACTTTCATTTTCTAGTTCGAATTCTATTGTTACTCGTTGTTTTGAGATTGTTCACTCAGATATTTGGACTTCTCCTATTGTTTGTTCTGGTGGTTTCAAATATTATGTGTTATTTCTTGATCGTTATTCTCATTATTTGTAGATTTATCCTTTATGTACCAAATCTGATGTTTTTCAAAAGTTCTTACACTTTCGTTCTTATCTAAATAATCAATGTAAGTGTGATATTGCAGCTTTTAGTGTGACCATGGTGGTGAGTTCGATAACACCAACCTTCTTCACTTGTTTGCTCATAATGGCATTCAAGTTCGGTTCTCTTGCCCGAAAACCTCCCAACAAAATGGAAAGTCAGAACAGATGATTCGCACCTTCAATAATGTCATTCGCACCCTTCTTTTCCAAGCTCACCTTCCACCTACATTTTGGGTTGAGGCATTACATATGGCCGCCTACTTACTAAATCTTCTTCCCTCATCCACCATTCAAAACGAAAAACCTTGTACAAAATTGTTTAACAAACAACTCGACTACTCACGTCTTCGTATTTTTGGTTGTCTTTGTTTCCCACACCTATATTCACCTCACAAACTTGCACCTTGCGCAACCCCTTGCATTTTTTTGGGATATCCCGCATATCATCATGGATATCGATGCCTTGACCTATCCACAAAAAAAATCATCCTCTCTCCCCATGTCACATTTGATGAACTCCAATTCTGTATAGCTCCATAACAACATCAAACCCACAGTCTTACACTTTTCTTGACCCTACACCATCTCTTATTACACACCATATTCTAAAAAACCCCCGCTTCGCTCCCTACTGCTCCAACCGAGCCCTACACCACTTCTTATACCACTACATCCGAGCCCACCACCACTACAAATTCAATCGAACCTAGGCCCAACACCACTTACCCTCTTGCCTAACAAACCCCTCCACCAATTGATCCATCTATGACCCAACCTACACCGACCTAATCTTCAAACCCTATTCCACCCTCTACGGCCCAACCAACTATGGCCTCTAACCCCTTACTCGCACTCATCCTATGGTCACACGTGCCCAAGTTGGCACCCTTAAGCCGAATCCTCGTTTTCATGGTCATGTCACTCATACTTCTCCTCTTCCTAAGTCTCCGTCCGTTGCCTTATCTTATCCTAACTAGAGAGATGCTATGTACGATGAATATAATGCATTGATTAGAAATAGTACTTGGATTCTTGTCCTAAAACCACCTAATGTTAATGTGGTTCGGTCTATGTGGTTGTTTCGGCATAAATATCATGCCGATGGTTCTTTCAGCACGTACAAGGATCGTCTCGTAGCTAACGGAAGTAGCTAACAGTTTGGTATTGATTGTGATGATACATTTAGTCCGGTTGTTAAACTGGCTATTATTCGCACTGTTCTCAGTCTTGCATTATCTTGGAATTGGCCTATTCACCAACTTGAAGTTAAGAATACATTTCTTAACGGTTATCCTTCTGAGACTTTTTATATGTATCAGCCTCCGGGGTTTGTGGATTCCAGGTTTCCACATCATGTTTGTCAATTACAGAGATCGTTATATGGATTGAAATAATCTCATTGTTCTTGGTTTCAACATTTTGTAGGTTATGCTCTACGGGTTGGCTTCTCGTCGAGTTGATGTGACTCGTCCCTATTTATCTATAGGCATGGTGATGAGGTTGCATATTTGTTGATCTATGTTGATGATATTATACTGATAGCTTCCTCTACACTTTACTTTGGTGTATTATTGCTTCATTACATAGAGTTTGATATGGTGATTTGGGGCTATTAATTATTTTTGGATATTTACGTTACGTGATGCTAAAGGCATGTTTTCTCTCACAAGAAATATGCCTTAGAGCTTTGGACGAGGCACGATGGCTACATGTAATACTACTCGGACTCCGGTTGATACAGAATCCAAGCTTGGTTCAGATGGGGATCCTGTTTCTGAACCCACTTTATATTGTAGTCTTGTAGGTGGTTTGAAATACTTGACATTTACTCATCTAGATATATCTTATGCAGTGCAACAGGTGTGTCTTTATATGCACGATCTTATCATTTTGCAGCTCTCAAGTGAGTTCTACACTATGTTCATGGTACGTTGGACTTTGGTCTCCAACTTTATGCCTCTCCTACAGGTTCTCTTGCTTATTCTGATACTGATTGGGATGGTTGTCATAATACCAGATGTTCTACTTCTGGTACTGTGTTTTCTTGGGAGATAATCTCCTCTCGTGGTCATCTAAATGCCAACATACACTCTCTAGATCGAGTGTTGAGGCCGAATCTGAGGCGTTGCTAATGTCGTTCTTTCAAACTTGACTGGCCGTAATCTTCTTTTTGAGCTTCATACACCATTATTATCTGCCACCCTTATCTATTGTGACAATGTTAGTGTTATTTACTTGACAGCTAATGTGGTTCAACACAACGGACTAAACACACTTAGATTGATATTCATTTTATTCGTGATATGGTTGCTCGAGGACAATTTCGTGTGTATCATGTGCCATCACGTTATCAGTATGCTGACATTTTCACCAAGGGTTTACCGATCACGCTATTTGAAGAGTTTTGTGCCAGTTTGAGTGGTCGGTCATCTCCCGTTCAAACTGCGGAGGAGTGGTAGACATCTATATTAAAGCCTTTGGGCTTTGTGTTTGGTTAATAAGCTTAGCCCATAGTATGTTTGGTTTCTAGAATAGTCCTCAAGGATTATATATTGTAAATGTTGGTTAATTAAAACGCAAGCAAAATAAGCCAAATCATTATTCTAACACCCCGTGCGGTGCCGGCCCTGGCATCGGGCGAGGCCGGCGACCGACCAGGGCATCATCAAATTAGGGGCATCAAATTTTTGGTGTTTGTCTAGTTTTGATTCGTATACGTGAGTCAAAATAAGGAACTTTATGTTTAGGTAGAACAAAAGGGTTGATAGCAAAAACAAGGAGAAGATGACGCTTTTGACTTTTCATTTTTTCTTTGACTAAATATATTATTAAAACAATTAAGTGGTTTTTTCTTATGTTTTATTTTAGAGTAAAATGCGAAATCGTCCCGTGGTTTGCCAGATTGTAGATTCGTCCTCTGATTCAAAGTGGGCGGCCTCCGCAGGGTTCTTGTTGGAGTTCATTTCGTCCCCACTGCATTGAAATGACTAAAATACCTCGTCTTCATCCCTTTAAATTCTGAGGACGAAATCGCAATTTGAACAAACCACAAGGACCATTTATTTTACCGAAAATATTTTTTGAAAATAATTTTTTCCGAAAATAATTTTATCGGTTTTCATCTTTTTGTCCGTTTTAGTACATTTTTTAGATTATTGTCCGTTTTTATCCGTTTTTCGTATAAGTTTTTGTCCATGTTTATACGTTTTCGTCAGTTTTCTTCCGCTTTTCTTACGTTTTACCCGCTTTTATCGTTTTGTTCCTTTTATCGTTTCGTCCCTTTTATACAATTTTCACGATTGCAAAGCGTTTACCCCATTTATCGTTTTCTTATGTTATTACCGTTTTATCGCCGTCCGTTTTACGTTTTGTCTGCATTTTTAGGTTTTAATACATTTTTTACGTTTTTATGTTTTCGTCCATTTTGGCGTATTAAATACATTTTTTGTTCTTGTGTCTTTAAGTTTTATGTTTTCGTTCATTTTTATGTTTTTGGCGTATTCGCCCCGTCAAAAGCAGGCGAAACTCTGAAGGGACAAAACGTGAGATACGGACGAAAACCTAAAATAATGTATTTAAAACGTAAAAATGTATTTAAAACGAAAAGAAACCGATGAAAACTTAAAAAACGGCGAAAATGAAAAAGGGACGAAATTGTAAAAAGAAACGTAAACGAAAAAATGATGGCGTGAACGAAACGGACAAAACGAAAAATGCAGGCGAAAACCAAAAGGAACAAAAGCGTAATGAAACAGACGAAACGTAAGAAACACCGACAAAATGGAAAAACCCGACAAAACGGATAAAAGCGAATAAAAATAGACAAAACTTAAGAAAAGCGGATAAAAGCGGACAATAATCTAAAAAATGTACGAAAACGGACAAAACAGATGAAACCGATAAAATTATTTTCGAAAAAATTATTTTCGAAAAAAATATTTTCGGTAAAAATAAATGGTCCTTGTGGTTTGTTCAATTGCAGATTTCGTCCTCAGTAAATTTAAAGGGATGAAGACGAGGTATTTTAGTCATTTCAATGCAGTGGGGACGAAATGAACTCCAACAAGAAACCCTGGGAGGCCGCTCTGCACTTTCGAAATTGTAGGGACGAAATCTGCAATCTGGGCAAACCACAGGGACGATTTCTGCATTTTACTCTTTATTTTATGTACAATGTTTTCTGTTGATCTGTTCAACTGCCTTTATTTTTGAGGCATGATACACCACAAACAAACTTTTAGAAAAACATTCATAAAATGACGTGTTAACGAATGATTGCTATATTTTGTGAAAATTTATTTGTAGTTGTATCATTCTTCTTATTATCTTATATGTTTTATACAATTTATTTTTTCTTCATCTTTCGCATTTTTTTATAGATACAAGTATATCATAATTTTTTTGTTGTTTCTTGTTTTCGCTTAAAAGATAGTGGGGAGAGAAAAAAAATGAGAAAATAGCATACAGACCGCCTTCTGCTATTGTTTAACTCAAGAAAGAGTCGGAAAAGAAAAAGAAAAGAGTCATTGTTTAGTTTGTATATGTCTCGAGTGTTTGACTTAGCAACACACAAAATGTAATTATTTAGTACGTAGGGGACATCTTTATTTTTCCCTCGAGAATTTTAGAATTACTGCCGCTTAGCTTTCAACCTTTCCAATATAATGGATTAGTCAATCAGAATATTTGACCACTAACAAAAGATATTTTCTTTGCAGCAGTACTTTGTAAATATTTTGGTGATTTATATAGAAAAAATATGCACGGACTCAGAACAAGTGATAAAGATACTTGAAAAGGTATAGAAAAAGTGAGGGCTAAAGACACCATAATGTGTCATACTTGTTACTTGGACACCCTAATATGCATTGAACAATTTTTTTTGCTATTTTATTTAATAAACTTGATTTTATTGTATTTTTGTGTACTTTATGACAACTATGATACATGTAGTAGCAAACAAATGAAGGACAAAGTACACAAAAATACAAAAAATCAAGTTTAGTACATAGAATAAAATAAAAAAAATTGTTTGACGCATATAAAAGGTGTATGTGCCAAGTTTGATACATTATGGTCTCATTAGCCAAAAAATGAAGGTTGGAGTGAGTATGAATTATTTGGTGCTGCCTTTATCTGCCATTGGTTGTAATGATAAATGATAAAAATAGCTTGTTGTTTGTTTACGATTTCTAACATGGGCATCTTTTATCATCCCGCCTAAGGTAGCCGAAACCTCATGACCGACCCTGACTCCGCAGGAACCCCTGGTTCCGTCCCTGCCAGTATTAGTAGCTCATTAGCCATTTTATTGGAAATGAATAGTCTTTTTTCCAAAAATGACTTAGCTTATTAGTCGTCTTATTTGAATTGACATCACCAACTACAGTTTTGAAATCATATCAAAACTGAGACAATTGTATAATTTGAACAGTGTCTTCAGAAAATGACAGATAGACTTTGGTTGGCTGGATGCTTAGAGCATTGGGTGTGGTAGGTTAGCCATACCTCTTCATCACCGTCACCTCAGCATAACAAACCTCCACAATTAACCACAACAAACCCCCCTCCCTCATAACAAACCTCAACCTCTTCATTTGAGGCCCACTACTACACACACTACACACACAAATCAAATAACACAAATAAAAAATATACCCGTTCCTTTTTGTTAGAGCTTGAACCTCGTCGTCACCACGAAGAACCCCTCAACGAAGAGCCACGGCGAGCGTCCAGGTCAGCTCACGGTGAGCCACGAAGAGCCCACACCCAATGCTCTTATGGATTATTGGACGTCTCTAGTTATTAATAAATTTTTCTTATTCAAAGTTCAAAAAGGAAAAAGATGCCTCCTAGTCAACTCTTCATCGCAGGGATATTTTATTTAACTGGAGGGCAGAATTAGTCTTGCATGAACAACAATAATTATAATACCATGGGCGTGTTTGAAAGAAGAGTTCACTTACTTGTTATAAGTACCAAAACAGTCTTGCTTATTTACGAACATCAACATTTTAATACTTCACATAAGTGCATAACCATGGCAGATGTTCAAGCCTACTTGTTCATCATTCTAACTTTACTGATCTCCACATTATTGATCCGAACATTCTTTAAATCTACTAGTTCTAAACGTCGTCTTCCACCAAGCCCTTTTGCTATTCCCATCATTGGGCATCTACACCTCTTTGCTCCGGTCCCCATCAAGCTTTTCATAAGCTCTCTCCGATATGGGCCAGTTATTCGCCTCTTAATGGGATCTGTACCTTGTGTTGTAGTTGGTTCACCAGATGCGGCAAAAGAGTTCCTTAAAACTTGTGAAAATTCCTTTTTAGATCGACCCTATAATTCAGCAACTGAGCGCTTAACTTACGGGTCCAAAGACTTTGCTTTTGCTAATCACGGGTTCTATTGGAAATTCATGAAGAAGATTGTCATGACACAACTGCTAAGTGGTGCAACTATTGACTTGCTCCATCCACTTAGGCAACAAGAGATTAATCGTTTTTATAAATCTTTATACCAAAAAGCTAGCACTGGGAAAGCACTATATCTTAGTGCTGAGTTCGTGAAGGTGTCCAGTAATTTGATATCAACAGTACTCTTGGGACAAAGATGTTCAGAAAATGAAGAAGAGGCAGAGGATATAAGGAAACTAATTTTCGAGATAACTGAGGTGGTCGGTGCGTTCAATCTCTCGGATAATATATGGTTATTTAAGAATCTTGACTTACAGGGATTTGGGAAAAGGGTGAAGGATATTCATAGAAGATTTGATGCATTTGTAGAGAAGATCATTTCAGAGCATGAAGAGGAAAGAAAGCAAAAGAGAGGATCACAAGGGAACGATATACTTAGCATGTTAATGGACATCGCAGAAGCTGAAAGCATGGAGGTAGAACTGACAAGAGAGAACATCAAAGCCTTCATTATGGTAACAATAAAACTGGCCATATTTAAGTGTCTTATGGTTTCGTATATGCTAATATTAACTAATCTTCTATATTGAAATTTCAGAATGTACTTGTTCCAGGATCAGACAATGTAGCACTTGCCTCAGAATGGGGTTTAGCAGAACTCATCAATCATCCAGACGTTATGAAAAAGGCAAGAGCAGAAATCGATCAAGTTGTCGGAACAAAAAGACTTTTACAAGAATCAGATGTACCAAACCTTCCCTACCTTCAGGCTTTTGTCAAGGAAACATTGCGTCTCCACCCACCTGTCCCAATGGTTCCTAGACAATCAAGTGAAGAACGTACGGTAGCAGGTTTCCACATTCCAGCAAACACAACTATTTTTGTTAATGTGTGGGCTCTCGGCAGGGATCCAAACTCATGGGAAAACCCGCTAGAATTCAGGCCTGATAGATTTCTAGAAAAACATATGGAAGTGAGAGGACAACACTTTGACTTCTTACCATTTGGGAGTGGAAAGAGATCGTGTCCAGGGGCTTCCTTAGGGTTGAAACTGGTCTATACAACTGTTGGTATTATGATTCAGTGCTTTGATTGGAAGGCTGGAATTGATGGCAATCTTACTAGAGTTGATATGGAGGAAGCACCTGGTTTCAACCTTCCTAGAGCTAACCCTTTGATCTGTATTCCTGTAGCTCGACTTGATCCAATGCCTATTGTCTAATCAGGGAAAGGTTTGAGTTTTATTCGAAATAGTTTTCATCCGATCCAGTATTTTGTGTAATTTCTGCATGTTATGTTCCAGCTCGTCTGTACTGAATTAAATAAAAGTACCAATTTTCCAAATAGATTATATTCATTCTGTTGTTTAGTTTCCGATCTTCTCATCATTTAGGCAATCAATGAATACACATATAGTGTTGAGATTGGAACAGACTAACGTAATGCTTCTGCATGTTTCTATCTGCCGCATAATATTAGTCCTTATGTTGAAAAATATGACAGGTTAATATCATTCGGGTGAGATACGGAAAAAAAATATCATTACCCTGATCTGATCCTTTGCATACAATAGTTGTTTTGAAGATTATCACTTTATAAGTTTATAAGTATATAAAGAGCACTCAACATTCTGTCCATCTTACTCGTAACTATGTGACACTTTTTGGGTAAATTGCTTATCTTTGTACTTGTGAGCTTTCTTTTGTCAATGGTTTAATTTTTTCCTCGCTTCTCAATAATCGTACGCATGGCTTGTTGTACAGGTTTATCAATGGCCTTCGATTAAACGACTTACAGATTATACAACTTCTGGTTTCGGTCTGGATGAAACCAGGATGTTTGGGACAGAAGTGTTGCGACAGAAAACAAAAGGGAAAAGTACAGATATGTAATGGAACATGAATTGATCGATTGTATAGAATTACAAACTTACAACTGATATTTGTTTTACAGAAACTAACCTATTTATACTTATTGAATCGCTGCCTTCATGTCTATTGAAGGGATACAACGTTTCAATAAAAGTAAACGACATACCTATTCTAAATAACCGTTTATACCGTTTCTCCTAACCCAGCCCAATTACATATTGTGGTTTTACAGACTTTACATTAAGTGCATATAATATATACACTAAACTACCCTTAACATTGCTTTTATAACATTAAGGTCCAACATTCACCCCCTAATGTTATAGACTGCAATCGAGTCTTCTTTACATGACTTCATAGCAGGGTTGGATCTTCATAGGAGCAATAAACGAGGTGTGATACTTCATTCTTGTTTTCTTTCTTCCATTTGGTACATTCACGTGCTTCTCCTTCTTTTGTATCTCCTTCTCTTCCTCTTTCTCCTAATCTTCATGCTTTGTTGCTTTCTTACAATCAGAACCGAGATGGTTTCTGGTTTTCTTGCTCTTGTGTTTGATCAAAAGATCAAAACTCTTACTTGCTATCTAGGCTACTTGCTACCTAGTTTCTTGCTGTTTGGGCTACTTGTTACCCAATGAACTTGCTATCTAGGCTACTTGCTACCTAATTTCTTGTTGTTTGGGCTACTTGCTACCCAATGAACTTGCTTTCTGGGCTACTTGGTACCCAGTACAAATGTTGACAAACTTGCTAATCAACCTTTGCGCTCCTAACCAAGTCGCTAATTAGGGCTTAACTTGCATGATTTGACCAAAGTAATTGATCCTTTCTTTCTCATAATGAACCACAATGATCCTACTTGCTTGCTGGTTTGAATCAAGGGTTCTACTTACTATTTGAATCCTTAAGGTTCGGAACTTGCTATGAACCTAAGAATTCGGTTTAACTTGCTATGAACCACAAAGGGTTCGGTTTCTAACTTTCTTACTTTCTAACTTTACACCACCCCCTCTTAAATATAAATTAAATATAAAACTTATATATAAAAGGTATGTAAAGTTTTGATATAAAAACTTATGGGTGTTTCTTTGCTCTTATGCCTAATGCCTATCTTTTCTGTTCTCTGGTGGTTGTCGACACAAATAAACAACACAAATGATAGACCCCTTTTCTTACTTCTGCAATTAGGGCAAAAAACACGAAGCTTTCTTCTTTCCCCTTCCTTCAATCGATCAAAAACATCCCAAATCCGCCTATGACTTCTTTGTTCTTTCTCTTTCTGATTAGATGACGGTTTTGTGGTGGTTTTGTAACTGCTTTCTTCTTCTAGTCACTATACACAAAGATTATACAACTGTTGTACAGGTTTATCAATGGCCTTCGATTAAACGACTTACAGCTTATACAACTTCTGGTTTCGGTCTGGATGAAACCAGGATGTTTGGGACAGAAGTGTTGCGACAGAAAACAAAAGGGAAAAGTACAGATATGTAATGGAACATGAATTGATCGATTGTATAGAATTACAAACTTACAACTGATATTTGTTTTACAGAAACTAACCTATTTATACTTATTGAATCGCTGCCTTCATGTCTATTGAAGGGATACAATGTTTCAATAAAAGTAAACGACATACCTATTCTAAATAACCGTTTATACCGTTTCTTCTAACCCAGCCCAATTACATATTGTGGTTTTACAGACTTTACATTAAGTGCATATAATATATACACTAAACTACCCTTAACATTGCTTTTATAACATTAAGGTCCAACATGGCTTCCATTTCTGACAAAGTTTGATACTGCGGGTAAAATCTATGTAGTTCACGAGAAATCTTTGGAAGCTTCACTTGGTTCGTCCCTATTTAATCATTATTTTAATTGTGTTGTTGTCGTCCCCTTCTCTTCTGGTTACTCGATTCTCCAACATAGAATCCTTTAGTGATCCCCATAATACATCAGCAGTGTATTGACAGAAAGATTGGGACTAAAAAACTTTTAGCAGAAAGATACACATGCAAAGAATGATAAAAGAAACTGAATATGTAGTGATCGATTGATGTATGATTACAGATTCTTGACCTATTCATACTAATGAATCGGTGCCTTCATACCAAAGAGACACACTGATTCATAGAAAGTAAACGTCACAACTTTCTAAACGTTATAACCTAACTAAACGGTTATACTGTTATCCTATGACCCAGCCCAATACAATTCGGTTTATACAGAAATTTACATAATTACATAACATAAATATATACTAAATACTAATAGGTCCTTAGACTAACTGTTATACACTAGATAGATACATGTTTAATCTCAGATATATATCATTAGTTCCAACAAATTGATGGTTGTAACTGTTAGATATACAGTGTTTTATCTTGCGGTTGAGTTCAAACGTTTTGGTCATAAATGTAGTCTCTCGAATACCCTATGTACGTTTATGTCTTTCGTGGAGAAAGTTTACTCTAATTATACAAGATTAAGCTGCATATTCGGTCTAGTTTCATGCTTTTTAAGTTTATATTTCAGTGTCAACAATTTAAGTTTCCATAAACCCTATATGATTAGCTGTTTTAAAACCCGGTTCGACCCGGCTGGTTGAACCGGTGACTGGTGACATTACCGGGCCGTTTTAAACTGGTTTTCTGAGGACTTGACACCTGGATTGAACCGGCAGGTTTCATCCAACCCGTGTCAAACCAGTCCGTTAGAACCACCCGGTTTTCACTTTTGACAATTTTTTTTGGTGAACGCGATGACGTAGTTGTGACGTGAACAGCTTCATGAGGAAGATGATACTGTAGAATTGTAGATTATTAACTTAATTTGACTATGGTTAGTTTGGATTTTGACTGAAGTTGTGAGTGGGTGAGACTTTGCTAGTGTATGACTTTATTTTTATGGTTTGTCTCATTCAATCATCTAAAGTTTAGATTAGCTAATGTATTGCATGCGTATGAATATACTTATAAACTTTAAAACATGTATCCTTTGATATTAAATCACATGTTTTATACATTACCTATGTGTTTAGCATTTGATTTTTCATGTTCATCTTTTGTGTTTGGTATCGAGCTTACACGTTTCAGATATGTTTAATAAGTAGAATTATTGTACTGCTTTTAGGCGGAAAACCGGTTTGACCCGGTGGTTAACCGGTTGAACCGGCAACCCGGCAAACCGAGGACTCGACTGGGTTAATAAAAAAACTGGTTTTTAAAACATTGATTATTTGTTTTACTAATACATACCTAGAGTGAGGATCAAATAAGAATCACAATCGCGATATTTCGGATCATCTTAAAAAATTAAAAGATGTATTTCCATTAATTCTCCTCTTCATTTGAAATGCGCTATAAATATTTTTTATTTTGTTATTTTATTTTTCTTCCGATAGATCATTTTTCACGCACCTAAAGTTTATTTCAAATAAGAAATAGTTTCTAGATTATCTCAAAATTGCTAAATATACTACAACTTAGTGGGTTTTAGATCCCTGTTAATCTTATTCTTGCATAGTCAGATTGTCAAAGATTAGTTAGACACTGCATGCACATGCATGACGATAAATATAGTAAAATGAATTGCTAACCCAACTCTCCTCGCAATGATTCACCCGCATTAGTGAATTCATTTCACAACACTCCAAATGTATATATGTTAGTTGTATGTGTTTGTTTGGGTTTTCCGTATCTTCTCGTGACATCATTATTCCGCGATTTAAAAAGACCTTCACAATCTCTTTCCCGTCAAACACTTTCCCAAAAGTAAATGATTTTGATAAATAAAGTTTGTATTGATTGAAATAAAGGTTAAAAGTTATAAAAATTTGAATCAAAATAAAATAAACCTACTAAAATGTAAAAACTAAAACTCATAAAAATATATCAAAATGGATGTTGAATTAAAGAGCACAAAATTTTAAAAATATGGTGAAATTAGATCATAAAAAATCTAAACGGATTAAAAGATATTTAAATTTAAAAATAATGGTGATTAATTAGTTAGGAGTGATATGTCATTCCATTATCGGGCTCTTTATTTTAGTTTGTTGTAGCCTCCCATTTTGTTATTTTTAGTTAGAGAAGTGACACACGCCACCAACGATGATTAATTTCCTTATCTTAATTTTTGTGGTTCCACAACTTAAATGCTTTATATAGTAGTATAGATAAGGTAAATTTGAAACCAAAGGCTTCTTGGCCAGTGTGTGCGTAGCTCATTAACTTAGAGGTTGTGGGTTCAAGTCTTGTTGGAAATATGTGAAAGAGAATTTGTGTGATAGGTGATGCAGGAAGTAAAAGTTTGTCGTTCTAAAAAAAATAAAAGTATTTTCAAAGTAGAAGAAAAATAAAAGTAAAAACATGTCGTGAATGTTATTTGGGCCCAAAGTTTTTACAAATATATCAAATTTGTTACATGGGTTTATCCTATATCAAAAGCAACATCGGTTTTACTTTCTTTTTGGTTACAAAAGTAGGGTTTGTTTCAATGGCAGAGGAAGTGGGTCTCCATGGTGATATCGTGGAGCAAATACTAGCAAGATCGGATGTTGAAGATCTCATTCGATGCAAGTCAGTTTGTAAGTCATGGCTATCTTTAATCTCAGATCCATCTTTTATTAAGACCCATCTCATGCATAGTCATGACAAAGATCATAAGAATAATGAAACTAGAAGGATTATTATGGCTTGGTTACCCTTAGGCATCACCCCATTGTTCATTATTAGAATTCATCCTCCGAATGTTAGATGTTTTATCTTAGGTTCTTCCAATGGCCTCGTATGCTTATGTACTATTGATGGTAAACAAATTCTTATAGTCAATCCCTCCATTAGACAGGTTAGACAACAACTCCCAAGGCCGCCAATCATCGCTCAAGATGCCACGTTCTTATGTGCCGGTTTTGGTTATGACATCGTTACCGATGATTACAAGGTTGTACTAGGTGATGGCGCATGTTTTCAAGTGTTATCGTTAAAATCAAATGTTTGGAAAGTTATTCAAGTCGAGTATAAGTTTATTAGTAGTAAAGTTGGTGTTCTATGTAACGGCGCTCTTCACTGGTTTATGCACGACCATGACGAGAACATTGTGATTGTTTCATTTGATATGTCTAAAGAAGAATTTAAAGAAACCCCTCAACCTGAAGACTCTTGTTATCAGTCGAATTGGTATCATCTACTAGGGATTATGAATGGATTTCTATCTATAATTGCACGTTATAGTGGAACCGGTCCTGAAAACATCTGGGTAATGAACAACTATAATGTTAAGCAGTCTTGGGAACTCCTGCCAGATAATTGCGAGGCTAAGTGTCAAGTCATACATTCCTTGTATGAACCGGAGAATGACAACGTTCCATGTGAGAGTGACAAGTCCTTTGGCCAAAATATTTGGGAAAGCAACTCACGTTTATATATTTGTGCCTCCGTATTTGTGCAGAGCCTTATATCTCCTCACATATAGTGTCATTTTTTTTTTACTTAGAAATGTTTATGTTGAATTTTGAAATCTATAATAAATTATGGTATTTGTTTTGACATTGATCTTAGTTTTTTTACTTACAGCTATTGAGATATGAAACGACTATTGTAACGCTTCTGTAAATTTGTATTAGCTGCACAATATTAGACTCTAAAATTCATATCTTACTTCTGATCTTTTGCAGATGATAGTTGCTTAATTAAATACAAATGTCATTCAACAAAAACCTTTATTAGTTTGCAATCTTGTCTATAATCCATAATAACTAATATATGACACATGAATGTTGAGATTTGCCAAGTTAGATACCATCGAGTCCCATTGCTCTGTTGGAGTATGGTGTACATTTGTTTATAGCATGTTGCACATCTGATGTAATAAGCAGGGACGGGATGAAGACACACTTTGACGAGGTGTATTTACGATAAATTATGCATAAGGAGAAACACAGGTTTTTTTTTTTACCATGTATGATTAGAAAAAATCAAGGTTTTCGTACAAAAGTTAACGCTACATACGTCGCAAAATTCAATGGATGTCCCAGGACCCCCGGAACTTACCTGGTTGATATTAAAGATTCTTATATATCTTACTATCTTTTTATTCACAAATCACCTTTTTTGGCAATAAATACACTAACATATATAGTTGAAAACATAAAATCCACCAATACAAAAATAAAATATCAATTACAACCAATTTGAACATGATTAATACGAAAAACTTAAATTTAAATAATGCAAGTAATAAAGCTAAAAGTACAAATAATAAATTCTACTTTTTCCTTGCATGTATTGTTTATTAAACTAGTTATAATGCCCGCGCACGCGCGGAGTTTATTCTAATTTTTTGAATACTATATTTTGACCGGGTTTAATTTAAAGTCCAACATAAATTGGTTAATGTGGGTCATATTTAAAGCGCATTTGCTATAATGTGTCTATTTTCAAATAATCAGATACGAAACGTGACAAATGGTTTGAGTGTCTCAAATTGTACAAAAGTAATCCAATAAATTTTGTAAATGCATATATCTATTAAAATGTATAGACAATACATATAATTATCGTTGGAATTTCACGAGACAATATTGATCGGACTTATGTCCAGTTCTAGTTATAATACCCGTGCACGCATGAAGTTTTTTCTAATAATTTGATTTAGAAAAAACCAGAATACATTTACAACTATAAAGAAAATCGACTCATAAATTTTAAGCATAATACTTTTTCGTGTAAAGAATAATTATGAGTATATTTTTTCTTTTTTCTAATATGAGGCAGCATGGCCCGTGCGATGCACGGACTTCGATTACGATGAAGTAGCATCATTCTGGCAACGGTTAATTAGATGCGTCAACATTAGTTACGAAACTTAAAGTGTTACACTAAAAAATTCGCTTTAGTAATCTTTTAAAAATATAATTATTTTATATGAAAGATACTCAAAGATGTGTTTGACCATTAGTACATGTGGTTGTAAGTAGTAAGTGCACGTTTGATTTGCTTGCTTAGGAGTTCTCGCTTTGAGGTTCCTCGCTTTGATCATCTTGCTACCTATACTTCACACATAAATCACATCAACACATATGAATGTTGTCTTATAATTATACTAAATATATAATAATCTAAAGAGAGAGTGGGTGTGTACTTTCAACATGTGGAATATGCAATAAAAAAATGTTAGCCATTGTAGTATAACATCAATTAACGGAACCCCTACGTTCCTACATGATGTAAAAAATGGAGCAAAGTCAGAAACTATGTGTGTAATTCTATAAGGGGGTGTTTGTTTTTGCTTTTTTATAAAGCCTGTTAGCTTATATAGCTGAAATAAGCCCATTGAAGTGTTTGGATAAGCTTATAAGCCTAGTTTCACATTTTATCATAAGCAAATCCAAATCAAATTGCAGGAAAAATAGACCATTAAAATCATATTATGGTACCCGGTCCAATTTCCAATAACGCACCAAATACTACCTTCTACTCCGTATTATTGTTATAAACAGAAACATTTAAACTTTCCCTTAAATTTGGTTGCTTTACTTCGCAACTGCACCTAATGACATTATAAAGATGGTTAAAAACTGCCACACAAATGATTCAAAGGATGATAACTGCCATGGTAGCATAGTGCAAAATTGTATAATCTTACGTATATATTACTAGTACTTCTTCCCTTGTTTTAAGAAAAGAATCAGATTTATTGTTACGTAAAATGTACCAGCTAAATACCAGCCCACTTCACAGATCCTACTTTTTTGAATTCATTGTTATTGCCAGTGTCTAAACTAAATATGGACCAAAAATGTTGTTTTATTAACCGGATATTACTATAGTATTGAGCTTTCCAGGGACTTAAGTATAAAAAACACTTATATCTAGAATACTTGCCTTAATAGTGAGTCATATTATTAAAGAAAATATAAACCATTTTGTAAAAAACCTTATGTGTAGATTGTATATCAAACCTCATATTATATACTATATACTATGTCTTAGTTAATCATTATAATATCCCATACGCGATTTTCTAATGATAATTAAGAAAGGAAGACTTGCACTTTGAGACATGTAGCTACCAACCCATTAGTAGGCTATAAGTTCCTAATGCAACAACCCACAATGCAACCACTCGAATCCAACTAAAATTAACTCTACACAAGTAAACAACACAACCGTCAATAATCGCTTCACCGCACTCGTGACCATTTTAAGACATTTCATAATAGCGAAACATTTACCTTGCCACCAGTCACCTTCAATTTCTTTTTAGACTAAAACAACAGTTTCTTTTTATCAATTTACCTTCAACTGGTAGCTCGGCCTTCGTTGGTTGGGAGTTTTTCTCGTGTCTTGTGTCACTGTAATCGGCACGAGTTTTTTTCACTCCTTTTGTGATCCTCGCAGTTAATGTTTTCGGGATGAGTCTAGATGTCATATGGTTATTTTGTTGTTTATTCTAGACTTTTTGTAATTGTTTTGGGGCATCTAGCACCTTACTAGTTTTGCCTCCTTTAGTTATATAATTCCATAGCCGTTAAAAAAAATAATAAAATAAAAATAAAAAATAAAAAAAAAATTACCTTCAACCACAAAATTACCAATAAGAATTCATATTATAAGTATCAATAGCACATGAGTCACAATCAATATTCTTTTCTGTAATACATAACAGCACATGATGTCAAAACACCACAACTCACATTATAAAGCCTCGTAAACGATTAAAAACTTAACATAATTATTATTACGAATCGCATTTATCTCAGGAGAAATTCACATTCTTAATAACAACCTACTGTTGAATCCATGAATTTGAAAGCTAAAAAACACATAACTATCCAATTCATTATAATAATAGAATAACAACATATACAAATACCAACAGGAGATCACAAAGAAAAAACAAATCGAAAAAATAATTGAAACCATAACAATTTACTATATCAACAATCAACTAAAATGATAATTGAAACTACAAATCGATTTAAATTTATAGCAAAAACAGATTAAAATATTAACTTAGGATTTCGCTAAATAAGATTGTAATCATTCAGCTATAAATCTTACCAATACCAAGTATCCGATTTCATTCTTTAGGTTGATTAGGTTTTTTGATACCATCAAACCAACTCATTGATTTCGTGAATGGATTTTTTGTCTGGTTTAATTAGGGTTTTGTGAGTTGCATGTGTTTTTTATGTTGTGTGTGTCAATGTGAAGATGGAGGAGAATGATAGTCTGTTCTTTTTTGTTATTATAATTTAGTCCAAAAGAATAAAAAAAGTAATCATAAGTACTTGTGTAATTTTAACTTTTTTCTATCATTCTTGTATATAAACGAATTAATTTTTTTTTGTTCAATTTAAGAAATATTTTGTTTTTTTTAATTAAACATCCTTTAAAAAGTGATAAAAATAAATAAAATATTACCAAATATAGTATGGTTTGATTTTTTTGAAATGCAAAATTCCCACTAGGGGTTTTGTTTTATTATATAAAAGATGTCGCTAATAAAATACACTAAGACATTGGAACTTAATGAATACAACTTTTCATATAATGTGTACAAAACAATTGATGCATCAACACATATATAAATTGAGTTATTAAGACGTACAATTAATAATACTTTAAACCCCACCCCCCACCACAATAAAAATACAATTAAAATAACTTATTGTACAAACCAAGCAAACTACTTGACATAAGAAAACAAACAAACAAAGCAAACTATCTAACTTTTTGGCATTTTTTATAATCCTTAAATAAACAAATTAATCGCTAAAGTTATTGTCAAAAACGTATAAAAGAAATAAATTATTATTCAAAAAAATTAAATTATAAAAATATTTGTCAGTGCATCGCGCAACATTTTGTCCATCTTACTCGTAACTATGTGGCACTTTGAACTCAATCGCTTATTTTCGACGTGTTTGTAAATTGTGAGCTCTCTTACTTCTCAATAATCATACACATGGCTTTCACTACCTTTTGTCCTGTCACCTAAAAGGTGCAAATTATTGGTACTAAACAAGATCTATGATACAATTTTCTTTTTAAACAAGGTGCATTTACATGAATTCTTCATCTAAACAGGATTTGTGATACAATTTTATTCTTTAAACAAGGTGCATTTCCGTCAATTCTACAAGGAGCTCTTTAAGTTTGCCTCAAGTTGATTTTATATACCTTATCTACTAACGTCTTCCTAAAATAAGTGTCAATTTTGACTTTTAAAAGTTTTATTATTCAACTTTAACCTTAAATATTTTTGTTTGTGTTATATAATGTTTGATGCAATATATAAGAATAAATTGGATTTAAAATATATTTTCATTGTTATAAATTTCATCAAGTATTATGTAACACAAATAATAAATTTAATTTTATGATCGTTTTGACTTAAGCAAATTGAATTAGCACTTGATATCTTTTCTATTGGTAGCAATTTAAAAGAATTATATATCTAATTTTTAAAACTAACTAGACAAGTACCCGCGCCTAGCGGCAACGGTGTCTAGTTTTCTCTAAAATTCTGATGACCCATAAGTTTCTTTCAATAAACTGTATTAGTAGCGTCAGAGAATCATTTTCGATTAACTATAATTCTGATGCGTGGTTGCTTAGCAGTAGAAATATAGAGTTTTCAAGAAAATTTTGTGGAGTCGATCTAAGTGTGGGAGTATATTTCTAATAGGATTGTTTTAACTTTTAAGTTAGGGTAAAAACATAAAATAACAACGTACTTTTCAAATTTTGCCAACTTGAAACACTTACTTTTTTATTACATTAGTTCACCAACGAACTTTCAAATTTTGTTCTGACTTCACCCATATGACCCGTTTATATTAAAATAATAACTGAAATGACTATATTGACCTCGGCATATGGGTGAAGTCAGAACAAATTTTGAAAGTTCGTTGGTGAAGTCGTAACAAATTTTAAAGAATACAAGGGTAATATAATATTATTTTAATATAAGCAGGTCATATGGGTGAAGTCGGAACAAGTTTTAAAAGTTCGTTGGTGAACTAAGGTAGTAAAAAAGTAACTGTTTCAAGTCGGCAAAATTTGAAAAGTACGTTTTTATTTTATGGCTTTTACCCTTTAAGTTATTAAGATTTTAGTAATTATAGATTCAAGCCTTACAAAAAGCAATGATATTATGTAGTTGACTCTATTATATTGTAGTTAGAGGTATATCCAACGTGTGTGACCACCTTTTCTTGTTTTGTCAGTAATTGAGACAGTGATAACTATTTTTTTTACAAGTATAGCGTTTATTATTTGGTGTGTGGCTTTTAAACTTGTAACCTTACAAATTTAATATCACCATAATAAGATTATCTTGTACTATCAATTTGCATAGATATTTAAGCATGGTTCGACCCGGGTGGTTCAACCGGTTGAACCGTTCCGGTAAAAAAACAAGTCGATTTAAACCAAATCAATCTGACAGGTTGGGTCGAAAAAAAGTCAAATTAAATCGGGTCAACCCTCTGGGTTTGAAGCGTCCCAGGGAAACCCGGTTTTCGATGTGTATTAATAGTTTTCTTTTGAAATATATGTCTTCGAATTTTCACTTTTAGTTTCAACTTTTCACTTTTTACTTTTTGTTTTTCTTTTATATATAGTATATAGCATGGTACTCACGTGTTTTGGCGGCGGGTACCCTGTGACGATTAACCGCAGAAATAGATCTCGATGAGACATGATTCATCACTTTGTATCGGTTTCAAGGCGTCATCTCTGGTTCGTTTTCGGATGGCTTTAACTGGTTTGCCGAACCGGTGGCGACACCGGTTCCCGGTTGAACACGTTGGTCCGGTCCGGTCCGGTTTTCAAAACCATATGTAACATCAACTTGTTAGCTTGTATGAAGTTTTGTGTGTTTTATTAATTTGTATAATGTGTATAATAACATGTACTTTTCATTTTAGGGTGTTTTAAAAATATCATTAATTAGTGTGTCTAATTATTTTATATTTTAGATTATGTTGTAGCTTCTTTAAATTGTAGGTTATGAAAATTTTATTGTATTTTTTTAGTAAGAGCTGTTTTAATTGGTTGTTTTTAACTTGGTAGATGTGTTTTTAATTGGTTGTACAATGTGAATAAATTATTGTACTTTTAAGTAATGGGGTGTTTTAATAAGAGTATTAATTACACGATGCATTTCTCTCTCATTTGACCAATTTCAATAATTCAACTTTTCAGTTTTTCACATTTGACCATTTTTCTATTGTATGTAGTATAAATATAGATAATCTCACAATATATCCATATACTTTACAAATATATCACATGTATTTCATATGAGATGGAGAAACTTGAACCCGCAACCAACTAAAACATGATATATTTAGCTTGAGGTAAGTAAGTACAACCTGTACCATTTTTTTTTTCAACATATACTTTCATAAAATACGTTTTAGCTCAAATTTTGAAAAAAGAGGTTAGATAAATGAATACCTAGATATTATAGTATGTTCACAAACATGTTATATAAGATTCTAGAAAGATTAGATAAATAAACATCTTAGAAGATTGTGTATGTTCACAAACTTGCCAATGTTATGTAGTATATCAAAAGGAGTAGCGACCCTACAAATAAATGGGTTATTCAGATTACACTGAAGTTTAAAGGTGTGTTTGGCAAAAATAGATGTTGGGGCTATTGTCGTTATTGCTGATGCCGGAGTCGGTTCTATTGTTTTAAAAATTAAAATTATACAGTAGTTTTTTTCGATAATGTTTGGCGAACTAGTTGTATTTTTAGATTAAAAGTGTAAAATGAC
Source organism: Chrysanthemum lavandulifolium (assembly GCA_022545495.1). Classification (NCBI taxonomy): domain Eukaryota; kingdom Viridiplantae; phylum Streptophyta; class Magnoliopsida; order Asterales; family Asteraceae; genus Chrysanthemum; species Chrysanthemum lavandulifolium. Next base: position 282,888,304 of record CM040240.1, on the reverse strand, counting down.
ATAATTTGTGAAAAATAATCTCTAGAAATAGGGTTAGCAGGAACCGCACAGCAAATCGCAAAAAATAGTAAAACCCACACCGCAGAAACCAAAATCGCAACAAAAACCACGATGCAGTTCCTGAAAATAAGAAAACCGCATTTTACGGTGCGGTTTCTCTTTCCACAAAAAAACCGCATTGCAATAACAGCACCACTCCGCAAAGTCATATTCCAATATTTTTTTTATTATTTTTAAATAAACCAACTCTAATTTTTTTTTGTAAATAACCGATCCATGAGAACCACCTTAGACAACAAAATCTTTTATTACCCAAACTACATCTCATTTAACAAATAGTTGACGAAACACAACGAATCATACATACTTGATGGTCAAAATCACATATTCAAACACTCATCCATTAAACTTCACACTTAGACACAATTCCACAAACTCGTATTCGTTTAAGCACTAACATACAATTTAATCACCTCACACCGCACTCAACACCACAGTTAAAAACAATAGTGTCAACATATAACAGAATCGGCAGATTGAATCAACAAATTGTATACATAGTTCAAAATCCTAATTAACAAAGTGTATAACCGAATCAATTTAAATCATTATACTCACAGTTTCTAATAAGCAATATGAACAACTAAACACAAATAACCGCATCACGTTAAACTCACTTATTGATACTCTCCTAAACGATATCAACTGATCATATCCACCCTGTTTTTTAAACTCTTCAAGATCAGCATGATAACACTATTTCTATGAACAATGATCATATCCACCCTGTTTTTAAAACTCTTCAAGATTAGTATGATAACACTATTTCTATGAACAGTTAAGCCTCACACTCAGATTCACGTAACCATCTTTGCACCAATGTTTGTATAAAGAATATTTATATACCAAGTCAGTTAAACAATGTGGATCACTAATTAACCACAATCTAAAAAGTTTATCAAGTACCTCAAAAGTAAACCCTTAACACTAACGATATACTAAGATCATAATGATATGATCAACTGATCAATCCACCCCTTTTTGTAAACTCTAAAACCTATCGTGTGTATATATATACACACACGATAAGAATTCAATGTAAGCACATATAACAAGCCTTATACAAACAAAACCAAACCAAACAAAAAAAGGGAAAAAAAAGCAACAAGTTCATTGTAAGCATATAACAAGTTTTAAAAAAAATCAATTAACATCAAGTAACTATTTTTTTTAGTATGAATTCAACATATATTGATCAATTAAATATAAAACTTAACCCAAAAAATTAGAGTTTCAATCAAGAAGATGAAATTATAAACTAATTGCATAACAAAATTAAAACCATAAAAACCGAATCTAAATCGGGCAGAATAACATAAATTCAATTTAAAAATGTTAAAGAACATGAATCAATGGGTACCTAATTGTCGATATTTAAATGGTGAAGGGTTTGCAATGTGGTGTGTCTACTAAAACTGTGTTCGTGTTCTTGATTTTTGTTTTTTTTGTGTTCTTGTTCTTGAAGGTGATTATTATTGTTGGGTGATGATGGGAGAGGGAAGGAAATAGAATATGGCGATTTAAATAGCCAAAGTTTACTAAAATACCTTTTTTGGAATTGACATGACTTACAAGAAATGTAAAATCTTGTGGGATGTTTTTGGATTTCACATAACACTCTTAAACTTAACTGACCAAACGGTAAACAACAAATGTTAAAAAAACTATATTTGTATTTACGTGTAATCTTATAAAAATAGAAGACGTTCATACAAACTTTTAAGTTCTGCGATGGTTAACCATACTCGTTTAGTTTATTGTGACCTCAATTTACGTTTCCGATGTTAAATAAAGCTCTAAACTAAAAGTCGGACCAATTACATTTCTCATCTACGATATATCCATGCATACTAACAAGAAATTTATAGCAAAAAATAATTATAGTTGTGATATTGCGTTTAATTATTCCTTGTAACTAAAAGAAGATTTTTTTCATAATTTACATTGACTTAATGAAGACTAAAAAAAATCCAATAATTACATCAAAATTGATAGAAAAAATGATATGTTATTTAATAGTGATTATTATTTGATTTTTTTTTATTAATCATAAAACATTAAGCTTTAAAATTTAAACTTTCAAAGAAAATGATGGATAATCATAAAAGGCATATATAGATGGTAAAAGTCAAAAATAGTTTTAAAATTAACCCTTGCATAAGAGCATTGACAATGATAACCCAAGTTACAAAATAACACCGTCCACGTCAGTGTCACATCAGCTTTAACATTTTACCTTAACATCCCAAAAAACACTCACAACAATAACTTCCCAATAACATTCTCAAGTTAAACTTTAACACTCCAATAATTTACAAAAACAACCCCTCATTTAGGGGCATAAATGAAAATAAATAAAAAATAAATAATGGGCGTTAATCCACTAACGTGCAGGGACTAACGTTGCAATAACGTCTGAGGTCCAACGGCTTAATATCCTTAACACCGTTATTTTCTACCTTAACGACGTTATGACTTTATGATTGTCAATGCTCTAAACCACAATTGTGGTTTCTATTATGAATGAAACACAAAAACTCCACGTGTCCAACAATCTATAACTAGTAACTTTAAATTTTGGCTCAAATAATACTCTTTGAAAAACGGGTTAATTCGTTTCCTTCAACAAAATTCAAAACCGCAAGAATTGGCAACATTGATATAAAAGAGAAAGAGTAGGAATATATTTTTTAGGCAAAAATCATGGACACTTCATCAGTATAATTTAGTTATCAACTATTTTAGGAAGAGTTGCGATCGGTTAGAAAGTGGCTCAATTTTAAAAAGCTACAAAGTGTTTTCCACCATTAGATTTTCATATATTTAATCCTACCGTGTAGATTAAAAGACATCCATATACTTGTTTCCTCCATTTAACTAAGGGCATTATTGTAAATTCAAGATTATATTTTATTTCACCTTCAAATTTCAAACGCAAATAACTTTTAAATGACAAACTTTTAAGACACACGGATTTCACCATAATTTTTAAAATTTAATTATCTTTAATTTGATATGCATTTTGATATATGAATCGCAAATTTTGTTTTCAACTTTTTAAGTGGGTGTTGATTTTCTTGAAATTTTCGACATTTTCGGCTTTAATTTTGTCTAGTTAAAAAGCCGAATTATGCAAAATTTAAAACAAGAAAGTGTTAGCTTTTTGGCCATTGTTTATACAGAAACTTGAATCACTCAAATTCGATATGATATGAGTGAAATATTGCACGTTAAAGATGACGTCTTAGTCATACTTAGTGCACACAAAGTGTTTGATAAAATGCCTAAAAGAGATTTATCTTATAAAAATACATTTAAATACACTAATTGGTGTATTGCAATACATATTTTGTTATTTTTGTTACTTTTAGCTTTTTTTAAATGATGAACAAACAACCAACTGATGAATTGATGAACATTGTTACCTTAACTGATGAACGTTGTGATTTTCTTTAGACGACTGATGAACGCTATGATTTTTTTTGAAATACTTATAAACTGATGAACAATATAAATTTTTAATGAACAACATTTTTTATTGATGAACAACACTTGTATTAATGACCAAAATATTAATAAAACACTGATGAACATTGATGTTCATCAATGTTTTTCTATGTGAAACCTTATCACGCTACTTAAAATATTGATGAACAAATACAATTGCAGATGAACACTGATGAACAAACATTATATCCCTAAAACAATTGATGAACACTGATGTTCATCAATATTATTCTATGTGTTATCTAAAACATTGATAAATAAACTAAATGTACTGATGAACAACATCATTACTACACTGCCATAATTACATCTTTACGGTCCGCAACAGAATTCATCAATCACAACTAATTTAAATGATTAAAAGAGATTTAAATGCACTAATTGGTGTATTACAATACATCTTGTGTTATTTTTGTTGCTTTTAGCTTTTTTTAACTTATGATCAAAAATTAAATGATGAACAAACTAACTAATGAACAAACAACCAACTGATGAACTGATAAACAATGTGACCATAACTAATGAACATTGTGATTTTTTTAGACAACTGATGAACATTATGATTTTTTTTGAAAAACTGATAAACTGATGAACATTATAAATTTTTTCAGTTACTGATGAACATACTAACTGATGAACTACAACAACTGATGAACAATATCAACTTTAAATGTATTTTGGTATACCAACAAAGTATACATATACATTTCAACTTATCATATCTTCTTATTTTTTGATTAACATAAGTATAACGACCGTGGCTACTGATGAACAAGAATAAAACGCTTGATGCTATTGATGAACACAAGTAAAATGGCCAAAAAGACAACTAATGAACAAAATCTCGTTATGAAGAACATAAGTATGTCTTGTTCATCACTTAATATTGCTCATCACCTCATCAGTATTAAAAAAGATTAACTGATGAACGGTAACTGATTGATGAACAATATTAACTGATGAACATAATTAACTGATGAACCAAACTTACATTTTTGTAAAATGTTAACGATTAAAAAACATTACTTTTTGAATCTTACATTAATAAAATGATGAATAATGTGTTGTGGTACAAATTAGAGCATTTAACGCGAATTTAACACTAAAAATCTAAGCTAGACATTTCATCAAACACCTTGTGTGCAACAAATATGAGTAAAACGTCATCTTTAACGAGTGATATCTTACTCATATAACATCATATTGGAGTGATTCAAAAACCTGTGTAAAGAGTGAACCAAACTCTATAACTTTCATGTTTAAGTTTTTCAAGAAACGACGTTTATGTGGGTAAAAAATATGGTCGAAAATGCTCAAAAAATAAAGAAAATTAACACCCATTTGATATGTAAAAAAAAAGTTTCGAAATTTTTAACAAAATTTATACCAAATTAAAGAGGATAAAATTTTAGAAATTATGGTGAAATCGGTTTTTTTCTAAAAGTTTGTCCTTTAAGAGATATATGCGTTTGAATTTTGAGGTGGAAAAAGAAAAAACGGGCTAAATGACCATTATATCCCTAAGCTGATTTTTTATATAATTTAAGGTGGGGGACATGTGTCACACCATGAGTGGCTTTTTACACTTTTTTAATTTATAACCCTTTCCAATAGATCCCCATTCATTTTAGGGATTCACTCCTTTCGATCAAATATTTTTAGTGAGGTTTGAGAAAACACACACAAAAATCTGGTTATATCATCTACCAATCAAAGGTATTCTTCATCATCTTCTTAGCTGCCCCGTCGCCTCGGCAATCCTTTTTGGGTATGAAACGTTTGGCTGACTTTTTGCCACGGCAACCCTTTTTGGGTATAAACCGTTTGGTTTGTTGTTGCCAGGGAAACCCTTTTTGGGTATGAACCGTTTGGCTGGCTTTTTGCCACGGCAACCCTTGTTGGGTATGAACCGTTTGGTTTATTGTTTCCAAGGCAACCCTTTTAGGGTATGAACTGTTTGGCATTGTGTTATCTATGGCAACCCTTTTTGGGTATGAACCATATTTGAACATTGACCATCCGTCCCTGGGGGTCGCGAACCGTTTGGTTTATTGTTTCCAAGGCAACCCTTTTTGGGTATGAACCATTTGGCTGGCTTTTTGCCACGACAACCCTTTTTGGGTATGAACCGTTTGGTTTATTGTTTCCAAGGCAACTCTTTTAGGGTATGAACCGTTTGGCATTGTGTTATCTATGGCAACCCTGTTTGGGTATGAACCATATTTGAACATTGACCATCCGTCCCCGGGGTCACGAGCCTACCGGGGTCACTTGATAATTATGTTCAGCAAACGATAATAGAGAAAATTGCTATCCCGATGTCCGGGGAGCTATACTTGTCATTCATAGTAATAATAATCTTATAATTATAATGCCCATTGGGCTAAGAATTACAAGAAACACTTTCTGAGATTCACACCATTCCACGTGCGGGGTACTACTTTTTCTTCGGCCGTTTGTAACTTATACGAGCCGTTCTCATATGCTTTTGTGACGCGATATGGTCCTTCCCAATTTGGTCATAACTTTCCCTAGTTTTTCTGTCGGCTTGCTTTGTTTTTCCTGTATACAAAGTCTTTGACCCTGAACTTTTCAGCTCGGACACTTCGGTTGTAATACTGTTCGACTTTTTTCTTGTATATGGCTTCTCCCACTGCCGCTGACTCCCTTCTTTCCTGTAGCAGGTCCAGATTAAGTCGGATCTCTTCTTCGTTTCCCTCCTCTTTGATCATCATCGTCCGGAAAGTTGGCATCCATATCTTCGCCGGGATTACTGCCTCACTTCCATATGTTAGGCTGAACGGAGTTTCACCATTGCTTGTTTTAAGGGATGTCCGGTGAGCCCATAATAAATTTGGTAGTTCATCCACCCATTCGGCTCTACTTTTTCCCAACCTTGCCTTGAAACTGTGCATCAGGCTCTTGTTCGCCATTTCTACCAAACTGTTGGCTTAGGGGTGAGCTTCGGTGGTGTTTATCTGCTTTATGTTCAACCTCTCGAACCAGCTTTTGAAAGGATCATGGATGAAGTTGCTTCCGTTGTCTGTTACAATTATGTGGGGCAACCGAAGCGACACACTATATTCTCTCACACAAATTTCTTGACCTCTTTTCATGTGGTCCTTGTCAAGGGCTTTTTGTTTCCATCCATTTGGTAAAATAATCGATGGCCACAATAACATATTTGACCTTTCCGAGAGCTTCGGGGAGAGGGCCCAGGATGTCCATTCCCCATTGAAAGAACGGTCATGGTGACATGATGGGGGTCATGAGGGTTTTTGGCAACTTAGGGATCGGGGCGTGTATCTGGCATGATTCACACTTCTGAATGACTTCTCTCGTGTCTCTGTGCATCTTCGGCCAATAGTACCCTTATCTTAAAACTTTTGCTACCACAGACCTTGGGCCAAAATGCATTCCACACGCCCCCTCGTGTACATCTCTTACCATGTTGTTAGCTTGCAATGGGGCTACGCACCTTAGCATAGGTCCTAGATACGATTTCTTGAACAACACTCCGTCTTCCATTGTATAGTGACTGATCTTCATCCGAAGAACTCTTGCTTCATTCTCATCGTCCGACCATATTCCCTCGGTGATGCATCGGATGATCGGGGTCATCCGATTTTCCTCTTCCTCCTCTGCTATTGCCCCAATGACTTCCTCTTCAGTTGATGGTTCTTCCAAAACCCCGACGAGTCTCTCCTTGGTTAAGTGGTCAAATGCTACTGATGCTAGCTTGCTTAGCACGTCGTCTTTCTGATTCTGTGCCCTGGGGATGTTCTGTAATATGAATTGCTTGAAACGTTCAATGTACTCTTTTGCTTTAGCTAGGTACTTTGCCATGCTTTCCTTGTAAGTTGTGAATTCTCCGTTAATTTGGCTTACCACTAGATTTGAGTCTACTTTCGTACTTAACACTTGTATTTCCATATCCTTGGCGATTCTTAAACCAGCCAGCAATGCCTCGTATTCTGCCTCGTTGTTGGTGCTGGGGAAATTTAGCCCTAGGGCATAAGTATATTCCGTCTGGTCAGTGCTGATTAACACTAAACCCGCACCGGCACCCTTTTTTTTGGATGCCCCATCGGTGAACAGCGTCTGTTCTTCCTCTAGAGTGGAGATATCACATAATTCCTTACCTACACCACGGTCACTGTTTTCTTTGCTAACCGGTATATCGTTTAAGAAATACACTAATACTTGAACCTTAACTTAGTGCCTTGGGATGTAAGAATTTTGTATGCCCCTAACTCCACTGTATATACTTCATCAACTTTCCTTCATTTCCACCATCATGACGGCGCTTATAGCCTCCTCGGCTACCGCCAGGTACACAAACAGATCCTCTCCCGCTACCGGGGTTGTGAGGTGAGGTAATTCTAGGATTATGCGTTTCATTTCCTGAAATGCCTCTTCGGCCTGCTCGTTCCATCAGTATTCACTCTAGTTTTCCTTGGTTATATTCTTTAACGTATTGAAGAACGGTAAGGCTTTTTCTACTGATCACGACAGAAATCTGTTCATGGCGGCCATTTTCCACTTTAAACTCTGCATCTCCTTTAAGGTTTTTGGTGATTGCATGTTAGGTTTCGCCTTTCTTTTCTTGGGATTCGCCCTTATCCCCTTGGATGTCACCATATACCCGATGAACTTTCCTTCTTCTACTCCGGATGAACACTTTTTGGGGTTGAGCCTCATATTGATTCCGCGGAGGTTGTCGAATGTTTCGGCCATGTCTGCTAACAGCTCCATCTCACTCCTGCTCTTTATTACCATGTCATCTACGTACACTTCCAGGTTCCTGCCGATTTGCCTTTTGAATGTGGAGTCAACCAACCTTTGATACGTTGCCCCGACGTTTCTCAGACCGAATGGCATTTTTGTGTAATAGTAAGTGTCATGCTCTATGTAGAAAGCTGTTGTCTCCTCATCCTCCTTAACCATTGGCACTTGATGTTACCCCTTTATGCATCGAGAAAACACATGTATTTATATCCCATAACTAACTCAATCTTCCAGTCAATTTCTGAGAGGGGATAATAGTCCTTCGGGTAAGACGCATTGATGCTTTTAAAGTCCGTGCACATCCTCCATGTCCCCTCCGGTTTTTTGACTAGCACTGGGTTAGAGATCCACATCGGATACTTTACTGGTCGGACTATGCTTGCCCTCAACCATTCTACCAATTCGGTGTTGATCGCTTGATTTTTCTCTACCGAGAAGGTCCTTTTCTTCTGGGGATCGGCCTGTCTTGTACGTTGACATTTAGCTTGTGCTCTATGATCCACCGGGGAACCCTAGTCATGTCGGTTGGCTGCCATGTAAACACATCCTTGTTATTCTTTAACAATTCGATCAGTTGTCTTTTGCATCCTGTGGAAAAGTTGCATCCAATGGTGACCAACTGTTGAGGAAATTATGGATTCCCATAACTTCCTCTGTCTTTCCGAGGAGTTCCTTTACTTCCACGGCCTGTTTTGGCTCCTTGTCCTTTGATCCTTCCTCCAAAAATTTCTTTTCCAATCTCCTGCATTTGGATATGATGACTAACCTGGTGACGAGGGTTGCAATACCCCTCGGCGTAAGGAGCTTCATCATAGAATGTATGGTGGAAGAGATGGCTCTTAGCTGTCTGATGCCTGACCGCCCTAGTATGATGTTGTAAGGAGAGGGAGATATGATTACCGCGAACGTCATCGTTGTTCGTCGAAACAAACCATCATTCCGGAAATATATATTCAGTTCGATCTTTCCTAATGGTTTGATAGATTCTCTCGAGAAACCCACCAGTGGCGTGTTCGTTTCCCTCAGCTTTGCTTTGATCGATGGTCACAAGTTCTGAAAATAGTGCTCGTACATTACTTCTACTGCTGCTCCCTGATCAACATAAATCCTTCTAACTGTATATCCTTCGAAATCTGCTTTGAATATTAGTGGTTCTTCAGATACGTCTCCCGGTAGCACCGGAGGAAACGCTATAAGAATGCTTATCCAGTCTTCCTCTTGATCAATGACCTTCCTTTTTCTATCCTTTCCTCCGCCATACACCATGTTGATGACCCTTCCTCTATCGAGTTGATTCTCCCTCGGAGGGTTTCTTCCTATTTGTTTAACATCTTTCAAGAGGTGGTCTAGTTTACCCGTTTCTAAAGCTATCTTCAGCTGCTCCTTGAGGTGATAGCAACCATTGGTGAGGTGACCTTTTTCGCCATGATAATCACAGAATTTGTCCAGGTTTTCCCGTCTTGGTGTTCTCTTTAAAGGTGGGGGAGGTGGTAATTTCAACTGAAGTTCGGTTGCCAAGATTTCTTTTGGGGGTTTTGTAAGGAGACTCAGGTCTGTGGGGCGTGTGTCATTCCTGTAACTGCCTCTCCTATACTCATTTCGATGAGCTCCATCTGTCCTTGCCGGGTAGTAAGGGGTGTACTGGTTGCGGGGTTTGTGATCTACCCTCCGGTCTCCTCTTCGTCTGTCTGAATAGTTCAGAACCCAGGGTGATTGATCCGGATTCTAAACGGTCGAATATGAACTTCTATATGATTCTCCTCGGGGAAGATCCGTGGTGTTGTAAGCCTCTTCGGAGCGCACAAAATCATCAACTCTTACCATAATTTCTGTCACGGTTTTGGGGATCCTATCCGAAAAATGCTTCGCCAATTCCGGGCACTTACTTTTGTTTATGAAGGAGGATATTTGCATGACCTCCGGCACTCCCGGGATGTAGCTAGCCTCGTACGTCCATCTTTCCTTGAACTCCGACAAAGTTTCATTAGCTTTTCGTATAATCTTGGTAATTTCCATCGGATCCTTCAAACATTTCCTTCGAAGGACAAACCTTGAGAGGAACTGCTCTCAGAGTGCCTCCCAGTTGTCTATACTACCATTGGGAAGGCGGTCAAACAGACCTCTAGCTGACCCGTCTAAAGTCTGCTAAAACATCCAACACCACACTGGTATTTGCCATCCCCCGTGGTTAGCTGCTCCTGAAAACCGAGTGATGTGGTCGTCCGGGTCTGTGGAACCGTCATAGAGTTTGATGTTTTTGGGCAGCTCATGTTTCGGACCTGCAAATTCTATGATTCTTTTGGTGAATGGGAACATGGGAGCATCTTTGTAAGGTTTCTGCAGGTGTTCCTCTTCGACTCCTTTTCCCTTTAATTTAGGTTCTCTTTTTCTTTTCCTACCTCCTTTTGCGGTTCCTCCGCTTCGTCTCCGAAGTCGATTCATATTGGTTTCAGGGGGTTGGTACCTTTGGTGTTGTGCTCTTTTATCAGCGCTTTTAAAGAGGTGATGTGCTTAGTATTTGTTCTTCAAGGTTGGGTGGGTTATTGTTTCCTTCAGTATTGTCGGACGGTGTTTCGGATGAAGGACTCGCCATTTTCCAGTCTTAGTAGATTGAATAGCGGTCCCACGGATGGCGCCAATTTGTTGAGGTAAAAATGTGTCTTCACCTAAAGAAGCTCTTATCCTTCGGTTGACTCTTCGTCCAGGCCTCCGGATTGGTACTCTTCGGATCTGTTAACACAAGAACAACACGCGTCAGCCTCGCCTAGGGTTTTATCCCTAGACCAAGCTCAGGCGTGAGAGTAAGAATATGATGAGAGTTACTTTGTGTAAAATTAGGGTTAGAGAGAGTTCTTAGATGCAGTAACTTCTCTCCTTTTATAGGCGAGAAATCTTGTCCTTACCTGAAGGTCACGTGTGGTGAAAGTGACTCTTCGGGTGCGAGTTTGACTTACTCTGTTTGGCTTCTGCTTGGATCATTTCAGAGGTTTTGATCAAGATTCTTTTCCCTTTATGTGTGGTGACGCCATGTAACTGTTGTGCCGGGGGGGGGGGGGTTGTGACCAACCCTTCGGCGTGTGATGCTTTGATTTGGCTTGGAGCCCACTTGGTCTAATTGATTTGCTGTATGTTTGTCCGAATGGTTTGGTCCCTTCGGCTGGGTACTTTGGGTACATACACCAACAATAATAATTACAAGTTATAATGGAACCGGTCCTGAAAAAATCTGGGTAATGAACAACTATAATGTTAAGCAGTCGTGGGAAATGCTGACAAATAATTGTGAGGCTAAGTGTCAATTCATACACTCCTTGTATGAACTGGAGAATGACAACGTTCCATGTGAGTGTGACAAGTCCTTTGGCCAAAATATTTGGGAAACCAAATCAACTACAAGTAGATATATTTGTGCCTCCGTAATTGTGCAGAGCCTTGTATCTCCTCGTCTTATAGGCAATCAATTAATAGATACGAGTCGCAAGTTATCATATATAGTGTCATTTTTTTTTACTTAGAAATGTTTATGATGAATTTTGAAATCTATAATAGATTATGGTGTATTTGTTTTGACATTGATCTTAGTTTTTTTACTTACAACTATTGAGATATGAAACGACTAATGTAATGCTTCTGTAAATTTGTATCAGTTGCACAATATTAGGCTCTAAAATTCATCTTACTTCTGATCTTTTGCAGATGATAGTTGCTTAATTAAATACAAATGTCATTCAACAAAAACCTTTATTAGTTTGCAATCTATACATATATATGGGACTAAGCATGACACGTCATTAATGCTGACTAGGCACAATAATGATGACGTGGAAATGATGACATGTCAATATTTCTGATAAAAGTTGTAAAAAATTTGTCACTAGGCAGAATCGAGCATTGGTCTCTCAACCCACATGTATAGGCCTCAACCACTGGAACAATTCACAATTTATGATTCAATATAAAAAAACAACAATGTCATGTTTAAATGATAACTCATTTTCTACACCATTTTACTTACACAACCGTTTCATTCTCAGCAACCCCTACAATTTTGCCCTAAAACCCGGATTCAATTGAAACTCATAACTCATTTCCTAATCTAAAAAACACATCACACGAATTCACACCTCACATACTAATGGCAGATAAAAATAAATAAACACACTAATCATAAGCATCAATAGCCACCAATCTTCATCTTCATCAAAACAACCGATCTCATAAATACAATTGAATCTACGATCTTTAGCCATGTTTGTTTGATTTAGAATTTGTTTTTCAATTGGTACTACAATCTCTTTGTAAATTTTATAGCTTTTTTTGTTTGAATATTTTATCTTATACTAAGTCATTCTGCAATTGACTTAATTTTGTCTATATATATGATGGTAGTTTAATATTCGGAGGGGAAAAATGGACATATACATATACTCAACTCTTTATATACCATGGGCAATGATTGAATTTTGCTTAATAAAGTGTGTTTCGCCACATTACAATGCAATTCAATGGTATGTTACTTTTCAAAGGAAGTTTGTTATGAGTACGTGTTTGGGTGCGTGCTATATGGACATTAAGTGAGAAGTCATTTATTTGTAGGTTTATAGTTGTATACACGTATTTTTGCTATAGGATACTATAGAATGAATGCATTGCTTTAAAAGTTCGAAACTTTTTATAATAGTTTATAATGTCGAACACTTGCTTAGTTTATAATAGTTTCTCTGTAGGTAGAGGAAGAAATGTTAATGCTCAAGTTTTATGACCTAATGGCGGTTAATTAACAAATGTTTAGGTAATTCTTATATTAATTTCTGGTTCGACTAAATCAGATTAGGTTAGTCCATAAGTTTTTAAACTTTGTTTTTGCACTGTCAAGTCTCACAACATATAAAACGTGAAAGTACATAGCTTTCTTTTACTGAGTTTTACCCTTTTTTAATATGCTTTCATGTGTTAATTAGTTATTTAGTTATATGTATTTGACCGATCATCATTTGAATGTAAAATTAAAATTTCAGGTTGATTTGGAAAAGATTGCTAAAGAAACACATGGTTATGTCGGTCGATCTGTCAGACTCTGACCGAAGTCGCCTTCAATGCATTAGAGAAAGATGGACGCCATTGATTTGGAAGACGACTCTATTGATGCCGAGATACTGAACTCGATGGCAGTCTCGAATGAACATGTCCAAATAGCTCTTGGAACAACCAACCTATCTGCTTTGCGTGAAACTGTGTGTATCCGTACTTTACAACATTATTCCAAGCTACTCTTTTAAATGAATCATCATTTTTGTTTTTGGACCTAAAACAGGTTGTGGAAGTTCCCAATTGCAGCTGGGAAGATATTGGATGTCTCGAGAGCGTTAAGCGTGAGCTTCAAGAGGTAATGAAAAACCATGCACTAAGCTTAATTAATACAGCATCACACATTTTTTTAAACTTTTTTGAGAATATGTTCCCTTTTTGTTTATCTGTAATAGGAGTACTTTTCGATGGAGCACCCCGAGAAATTTGGATGTCACCCTCAATAGGAGTACTTTTCTATGGTCCTCCTGGATGTGGTAAGACCCTTCTTGCCAAGGCTATTGCAAACGAGTGTCAAGCCAACTTCATCAGCATCAAAGGACCAGAATTCCTTACAATGTGGTTCGGTGAGAGTGAAGCCAATGTTCGTGAAATCTTTGACAAGGCACGTGGGTCTGCACCGTGTGTCCTCTTCTTTGATGAACTTGATTCCATTACAACTCAGGTGATTAATTTTTACGAAGCAAGTTGCATGAAAGTTTGTGTTTCAGGATAAGGTCACACAATTATCTGTTATTTATGTCATATGTAATGATTGCAGAGCGAAGTAGCTCGGAGATGCAGCGGTGTCGCCGATTGTGTTCTAAATCACCGTTGACCGAAATGGATGGAATGTCCGCCAAAAGACAGTTTTCATTATTGGAGCCACCAATAGACCGGATATCATTGACCCGCTCGCTTCGTCCTGTATGCCTTGATCAACTAATTTATATCCCATTACCGGATGAGGACTCACGTCACCAAATCTTCAAGGAAGCAATGAGGAAGTCTCCGGTTGCAAAGGTTGTTGATTTGAGAGCTCTAGCCAATAGGATTTAAACAAATTGTGAGTTGGATTTTTTCTAGAAGTTGGTTTTAGCGAAAATTTGCAACTGAATCAAGATTTTATAAATTTGTGACTTTTTTTTGGTAAATTTGCATCTTTATGTTGAAAATATGTGATAATATTAAGATTTATATAGATTCTGATATGGGTTTTTTTTGGGGTTTTAAAAAAGTTGATATCTTTTAAAATTTTGGTTACAGGATGCAAATTGTATATCAGAAGAGGAGTATCACGCATCGAAGGCACCATTGTTGCAAAGACTAACAGCTCAAGGAGCTAAAATAGACCCGAAAGATGTCGTCATTGGTGGACCACAACAAAAAGACCCAAACAATGAATGCTCAGTGATCGATTTGCAAGATTCGGGTTCCAAAAACAAGCCAAAGCAGCAAAAGTCAGGCGTTAAACAAGTCAAAGGAGCTGCATCAGTTCTTGGTATCTCATCATCATCATATTTTAAAATGGAAAGAAAGTTGGAATAGCCGATCCGAAAAGTCGATCCGAAAAAGTTCTTTGCAAGTAAGAAAAATGTCAAATTTTTCTTCAATGATTGTAGTTGCTTTTCTCAAATTGTGGCTAATTTTGATGGAAATTTTAGGAAATGGTGTGATCAGTATGGAGAAACTGTGTTGGAAGTGGTGCAAAAAGAGTACAAGGATCACGTTAATGAGATCAAGAACATGATCTTGTCTTGCCTTTCTTTGTCAGTTTTTGCCTTTTTCTTGGCATGTTCCTGTCTAAAATACCCACCTGCAGAAATCGGCTTAATGTAACATGCTTAACACCTGTTAATGGGTAAGATTTAGACAATGTGTGAGACAAAATGTATGTTGTTCAAAAATTTATAATTTATATAGTAGCATTAAAGGCATTGATATCGACCATAATGTGTCGATCAAAGCTATTCCAATATTGACCATCTAACTGTTTTAGGTCAACAAGCCTGGATAAGTTCCTTTACCCCTACAAAAAATTTACCTGTCCGACTTGCTGAATATGTAACCTCTAAGTAGCATTTATGATTAAACATATCATCTTTTTTCAGGTGATCGACGATAACATGAGGGCAATTGTTTATATAACAACACTTGATGTACCAAGCAAGTCTCAAGGTATTTTCTTAGCATGGCACTTGGGTATGTCGATAGCTAGTGGTGTTCTATATTTTGTCCATATCGTTCTTTTGAAGTGAGCGAGCTTGAATCTAATATATTTACTTTTTTGTTTTGGAACTAGGCTACACTTAATGTAAATGTTATGGGCCCCATATCTCTTACACGGTTGCTTATCCCTTACATGTCGAAGAGAGGTAGAGGATACTTTGTTGTGGTATATTGAGAAAATCATGTGTGCCAACTGTTAAGCTTAACTTGTGCCTCCTTGCCCTTTTACATTCGGGTACAAGCTCAATATTCTGGCAGGATATTTCTTTGTTCGAATTAATAATACCCAGTTTTGTTGATTTGTTTTCTTTAACTATTTGATTGTAACATTTTATCATTATGTTTCCTGTTACAGTGACTCATTGACCATCAAATTTAGCACAACTTCTGCTATATCAGTTTCCCAATCATCTTTTAGATATCAATCTGCTTGGTTAGGTGCTTCTGGTCAAAATTCAATGGATGACATCGTTAAAATGGGTAGACCACATAACTAGGGTTATACCACTCCAAACTTATCTCAACAGAGTATTAGTCTTAATCATGTTCCTGAATACAATGCTTCTCCTGATAATGATTGGCCCTCTATTGAGCCGCCACAACATGTAATTCACCCGCCACAACATGTAGTTCACGCTCATGCAGAATCAGACTTAAATTCGGGTCTAACAATTGATGTGGAACTGTAGATATCCTGATTATGTTGGAGCATGCATCATAGCTAAGGTAACAGGGCGTTTACGAGAGCATGTTTGAAGCATCAAATTCAAAACCTCCAAATGGTTCATTAAGCAATATGGAACCAATGTCGTTCCTTCACTGCAATTCTACCACCTATTTTTGGTTCACTTATCTATGTGTGGCTACAAATTGCTTTCTGGTATTTTATCCTACGAAAGTTTAGATTGTTCGTCTCCTTAACGAATAACTTCATGAAGCTAGCCCGCCCATCCGGGCGGGCCATGAAGCTAGTCTTGTCTATAATCCATAATAACTAATATATGACACATGAATGTTGAGATTTGGCAAGTTTAAATACCATCTAGTCCCATTGCTCTGATGGAGTTTGTTGTACTTTATAGCATGTTGCGTATGTGATGTAATAAGGAGGGACGGGATGAAGACACACTTTGACGAGGGTGTATTTATGAATAATTATACATAATGAGAAACACAGGTTTTTTTTTACCATGTATATTCAGAAAAGGGATAATTCCATATTTACCCAATATAAACCTCTAAATGTCATATTTACCCAATTAACAAGTGAATGATGCATATTGTACAATGATTTTTATGCATGTTTGGGGATACATGGAATTTTAGTGTTTTTATTGGAGAAATATGGAATTGCCCCTTCAGAAAAAATCGAGGTTTTCGTACAAAAGTTAACGCTACGTCGCAAAATTCACCGGGTGTCCTAGGACCTCCGAGACATACCTGATTCCGTCCCTAGTAATGATATTAAAAATTATTCTTATCTTACTATATTATAATTCACAAATAACTTTGTCAATAAATACACTAAGATATATACAGTTGTTGAAAACTTAAAATCCACCGATACAAACAATAAAACATCAAGTACAACCAATTCAAACACAATTAATACGCAAAACTTTAAATAGAATGTAAGTAATAAAGCTAAAAGTACAAATGCTATGTTCGACTTTTTCCTTGCACATAATAAAGCTAAATACACTAAAGACTTTGAAAATTAAAGAATACAACTTTTCATGTAATGTGTACAAACAATGGATGCATCAACACATATATGAATTGAGTTATCAACACGTACAATTAATAATACTTTAAAAAACACCCTAAAATAACTTATTGAACAAACCCATTAAACTACTAGACATAAAAAACAAACAAACAAAGCAAACTTTCTAACTTTTTGGCATTGCTTATAATCCTTACATAAACAAACTAATCGGTAAAGTTAATGTCAAAAAACGTACAAATAAAATAAATTATTAATCGAAAAAATAAATTATAAAGATATCTACCGTCGCATCTCGTAACATTTTGTCCATCTTTCTCGTAACTATGTGGCACTTTGAAGTCAATTGCTTATTTTCGATGTGTTTGTGAATTGTGAGCTCTCTTTGAAGTCAATTGCTTATTTTCGATGTGTTTGTGAATTGTGAGCTCTCTTTGAAGTCAATTGCTTATTTTCGATGTGTTTGTGAATTGTGAGCTCTCTTACTCACTTCTCAATAATCATACACATGGCTTTCACTCCCTTTTGTTATATCACCTAAAAGGTGCAAATTATTAGTAACAAGATCTATGATACAAATTTCTTTTTAAACAAGGTGCATTTACGTGAATTCTTCATCTAAACAGGATTTGTGATACAATTTTATTTTAAACAAGGTGCATTTACGTGAATTCTACAAGGAGCTCTTTAAGTTTGACTCGAGTTGATTTTATATACCTTATCTACTAACTTCGTTCTAAAATAAGCGTCCACGTTGATTTTTTAAAGTCTTTTTTATTCAACTTTGACCTTAAATATTTTTTTTCTGTGTTATATAATATTTTATGCAAAATATATGAATGAACTGAATTTTAAATGTATTTTCATTGTTATAAATTTCGCATTATGTAACACAAACAATAATATTTAAAGTAAAAGCTGAACAAAAAGATTTCAAAAAGTCAAAACAGACATTTGTTTTGGGAAGGAAAAAGTAATAGATTTATTCGGCTACTATCTAAAAGTTCAACTAAGAAGCCTCTTTTATGATCGTATTGACTTGAGTTTTGATTTTTCTTAATAGATTTTGTATCTTTTTGTTGTTGGGTGTTACAAAGTTTTGACTTTTTTGAGGCTTTTGCATATATATCATCCCGAAAATGCAAAATTGCATATATATTTAAAGCATGCATAAAAACCATTGTATTATGTGCATAAAAAACTTGTACAAAAGATATATATGCAATTATTCACTTTGAGAGGGATATATATGCATTTTTGCATTTTTTTTTTAAATCTTTATGACTTTATGTTTGTGTCGGAGTTGTTGGAGTTGGACTATGAATGGTTGGGTCAAAAGTTTAGTATTTACTTGGGCTGAGCCCAGAAACATTAATAAATAACCTTAAACTTACGCATATAAGTAAGCAGTTTGACAAGTATATATAGACGGAAAAGTTCAATATAACCAAATTTACCTATGATCCAATCAACCAATAGCCATTCATTTTTTATTATGATAAACTTTCACCCTTTTTAAAAATTAAATATCTCGCAAACCGTTAATCGTTACGCTGACATTAAAATTATCTGTCGTGTGAGAATTAAATTATCTTTCTATAGATATGCACTACTATATATTTTAACAACTTTTATTCAAAATTTGGTCAACAAAAATCATATATGATTTGTGAAAATCATATATGATTCGATTTCTGAATCACATATGATTTTGAGAATCATATATGATTGTAAAATCATATATGATTCAGTAAAAATCGAATCATACATGATTTTTAAAATCATATATGATTCGTAAAAATCATATATGATTTTTTCGAAGGAATTTTGAAAAAATGTTTGTCGAAAATATGTAAAAGTGCATATCTATAGAAAGATAATTTAATTCTCGCCACACGATGTGTATTTTTATATTTTGAAGATTTACCGCTTGTAAGATATGTTGTTTTAAAAAAAAAGTGGAAAATGAATTTTTATTAATTTAGATAAAAAATGGAGGGTTATGATCGGTTCATTTGTTCTATGACAAATATGAGTTCTATATTAATCTCAACTCATATATAGACACATGTTCCGCATATGTTGTCTGTCTTTTAGGTTGGTTTGTTTGAATGGCAGAGGAGGCGATGGGACTCGATCCCGATATGTTTGAAGAAATACTAGCAAGATCGGATGTTGAAGATCTGACTCGATGCAAGGCTGTTTGTAAGTCATGGCAATCGATAATCTCTAACCCTTTTTTTGTTAAGAAACATCTTGTTCAAAGCTACAATAAAGATCGTAGGAATAATGAAATTAGAAGGATTAATGTCGCTGCGTTACAAGACGGCGTCTCCTGCTACGACGCACGGATGGCGTTAACTATTGTTTTATCATAGGCTCTTTTAATGGACTAGTTTGTTTAATTACTCCTGATGCTAAAAATATTTATGTAATAAACCCTTCCATTAGACATGTTAAACAACTCCCGTGGGACCTGCCTATCACCATTCCTGAAGTCGCCTGCTTATGTTCCGGGTTTGGTTACGATTCTGTCAATGATGATTACAAGGTAGTACTAGGTGACTAGACGTGTTTTCATGTGTTTTCATTGAGATTAAATGTTTGGAAAGTTGTGGAATTTGGCAATCGTTATAAGTTTGTTATTTTCTAAAATTATAGTCTGTTGACTTTTTTTGCCTTTCTTTCACAACTTTGACCTTAAGTATTTTTGTTTGTGTTATATAATACGTGATGTAAATTATATAAATGGATTGTGTTTTAAATGTATTTTCATTTGGTATAACTTTCATCAACTATTATATAACACAAACTAAAATATTTAAGGTCAAAGTTGAAAAGGAAACACCGAAAAAGTCAAATGGAGACTATAATTTTGGGGCGGAGGTAGTACTAATGTTGGTGCCTTGTATAACGGCTCTCTTCACTGGTTTGCGGAAGATGATAACAAGGTGGTTTCAATTGTTTCGTTTGATCCGTCTAAAGAAGATTTAAAAGAAATCCCCCAACCCGATGATCCACTTTATGAATGGCAACCTTATCGCCGACTAGGCGTTTTGAACGGATGTTTATCCATATGTTATTATGGATTTGGGAATGATGACAACGTATGGATAATGAACAACTACAATGTTAAGCAATCTTGGGAAATGTTGCCACATTATTGCAAGCCTACATTTCAAGTCATACACTCATTGTATGAGCCGAAGAATTCTCGGCTTAAATCTAAGGGTAACAAAATTCCATCTGAGGAGGAGAGTGTTGAGAGAATCTTTCGACAAGTTATTTTGGATGCCATGACACATAAATTTATTTCTGCCTCCCTATTTGTGAAGAGCCTTGTATCACCCCATGTTCAAGGCAAGCAATAAGTAGCTACGAATCCTAAGTTATCACATGTATTCGTTTTTTTTACTTATAAATGTTTGTCATAAATTCTTAAATTATAATAAATTATGGAGTATTTATTTTGACATTGATTTTTGTTTATACTTACAACTATTGAGATTGAATGCGATTGAAGAAACTCTGACACATATTTCTATTATAGTTCACACAATGTTAGGCTTTACGTTTAAGATTTTTATAGGCTAATCCGGAATTGAATACTCCGTATCTTTGATTTTATAGGCTAATCCGGAAATGATCTCAGATAGGAAAGGGTGGAGAGATAAATTAGGATCTGCGGGTAGCCCGGATAGGTGCTTAGTGGGTTTAGTGTCTGTAGCTTTTGTGCCTGCAAGGCTTTGCTTTGTGTGCTCCCTCCTGGTTGCCCTACTTTTTTGTGCCTTGCCTTTTTTTTTTTTTTTTTTTTTTTTTTGGTGCCTCTTTTTGCCTTGCCTTAGCTTTAGGCCTGTGCGTTGCCTGCTTTGCTCTGTGTTGCTCCCCTAGGTTAGCCGGCTTTTCGTTGTGCCTTGGTTCGTTGTTTTTTTTTTTTGCGCCTAACTTTGGTGTCTTTTGCGTGGGTCCCCTTGCCTTTCTTTGGGTCCCTTTTGTTGCTGCTTTGTTTGCTTTGCCCTGTTGCTTGTTTTACATGCTTGCTTTTGCCTGCTGTTTATTGTCTTGCTCTCTTTACTTTCTTCTTTATCCCGCACACCTACACTTGCCGGAAGTCTCGTTGGAAGCAGTTTCTCTACTCCCGGATTTATCCTGGGGTAGGGGTAGGATCTGTCTACATTTTACCTCCCCCATACCCTGCCCTGGTGGGATTGGGTTTGTTGTTGTTGTTGTTTGTTTTTATACCCATGATAATAAAAAAGATTGAAAAGAATATCTTATTACCCCAAATTCGGTCTTTTGTAGCTCATAATTGTTCAATTGTTAAGATGGTTTGACTATGCTTGTACTAGTGACCTTCCTGTAAATCAATAGATTTGGCAAACTAGCTTTGAGTTTCATTGCTCGGTTTGCATGAAAGCTTTATGTACTGGTATGGTATCTCTTTATGTGTGCCGTGTGCGTGATATATAATCATGTAAAAACCATGGACTAGTCCTAAAAGTAACTATATTGAAGATCAATATTTATGGGTACGAAGTTGATAGTATTGAGATTGAATGTGATTGAAGCAACTCTTCCAAATATCCATATTCCAGTGCACAATCTTAGGCTTACGTTTAAGGTTTTTATAGGCTAATTTGGAATTTTATGTTTTTATACCCATGATAATAAAAAGGATTGGAAAGAATATCTTATTGCCCCAATTCGGTCTTATGCTGTTTAGCTGTTATGATTCTAAGATACTTGTTTTGACCCGTTACCCAAATTCACCCGTTTTGCCATCTCTAGTTTTGTTCATAACTTTGAGACTCGTATGTATTAACTAAACCCCCATAGATGAATCTCACATATTTTCTTATATCTACTCTTAAGCCAAACAACACTAAGAAAATGACTAAGCCAATTAGGTGAAAGAAATGGACACGTCGAAAAAGCATATCGATTTTTAATTGTCAAACAAGTTATTTTTTTTATTTACTAACAAATATCAATTTTTCCTCTACGAAGACTCTAATACTCTTATTTACAACCACAAGTGCTGCACTTCAAATTTTAGTGAGACAAGTACCAAGTTGCTGCTTCACGTCCTTTTGTCACACCCCCAAAATATCGCAGCGGAACGATAGTGTCATTGGGGTATGACGTCATAGCACAAAGTATGGATAAAGAAAACGACCTCTATAATGAGACGTTTTAAAGAGATTTCCATTCGATAAAATAAGTTAAGGTTTACAACACATGAGATTCCAAAGTTTGATAATGCATAAAGGTTTACAAAACATGTCGAATGGTAATAAGTAAAACACTAGACTCCAATGTATGCCATGAGACCCAAAAGCTCCATGAAATGCTATCGCCTTACAACCCGAGATAAATATGCTAAAAGTGTCAACACAAAGGTTGGTGAGTTCATAAGTTTGTGTTAAAATGATTTGAAATACTTAGAGAATGTTCACACAAAGAAAGGCATTGTAATCCACTCGGCCCAAGTTCCGCCCATACAAAACTTGCAACCTGTGTGTTCACAACCCATTGCCTAAAATAGAATGACAATCATGAATATGCGCATTAAGGTAGTTAAAAGTATAAATGTCACCACAAGGGTCTTCCAACATATAAATATTGGGATGCTTGTAAATTAATAGCCTTCCAACAACTTAATTTGGAGCCACTAATTCTTGTATGTTTGTAAATTAATAGCCTTCCAACAACTTAATTTGGAGCCACTAATTCTTGTATGTTTGTAAATTAATAGCCTTCCAACAACTTAATTTGGAGCCACTAATTCTTGTATGTTTGTAAATTAATAGCCTTCCAACAACTTAATTTGGAGCCACTAATTATTGTATGTTTGTTCCGAATATGCATATGAAATCAAGTATAACCGAATCAAATATATAACGCAATCAAGTCTAAAGTATAAGTAATGTTGTTTGGCAACAGAGTTTAAATGTTTGGATAAATAAGCATATATCTCGCCCCAAATAGTTTATAGGAATTTAAATGAGTTAAAGCGGGTATGAACTCACCGGTATGATTGATATGCTAACAAAATGAAGTGCACTAAAATGAGTCTCGGAAACTATCCGCGACCTAAATGAATGTTATGACTTGAGTTATAATATGTTGTTGTGAATGCGTGATACAATGTTGTGCATGCAACTCCATATGATATCCATACCACTTGTACGCTTTGGAAATAATGTTTATCGTCAAAATATGTTTATGACATCCCGTCATATTATAAAATACTTTACAAGTATTTATGTTGAAATGATATTCCACGATAGTCATTTAATGATTTATTGTGAAATTATAACCTTTCGTCGTAAAATAATGTCGTTGAAATTTTCATGAAAGTGACTAAAATGGCCTTGAAAAGTTAGTCGTAAAATGGTGTACGTCGAGCGTTACGAAACGAACTCAACGGTTTTGGGAAGCTTGTATCAATATCTCAAAGTTTCAGTGTTTAAGTTTCCATCCTAGAGGTCTCGATCACCAAGAAAATATAGGTTAAGTATTGCACTTTAGGCCAAAAATAGAGTTAAAGGATGGTTTTCGGCAAAGTTTGAGTGACTATATGTTATTCGTTATAACTCCGCTCGACAAACGGTTGGACATTTTGGAAAATATGCTAGGCGAACTTACTTTTACTAGAAGACATCACGTTATAAAAAGTTCTACATCATTGTTAAAAACGTCCGCCAACATGGTCCTTTAGTTGCCGTAGTATGTTTGTAATAAAGGATATATTAATTTTGCTAATAGGATATAGTTACGGCAACTTGGTTTATCGCGTAATTTAATCGTTACAAGTCCGCTTTCACGTTTTCTACATCCTTAGATTCGTGTCAAAGTATACTAATATATTTTGATAAGTCGACACAATTTATAAAGCTTAAGACTCATTTTGACTCGTAGGTGTAACATTTTCAATGCCGAAATTTCGAAATTAATAGTTTTCCTCGTCAAACTTGAAAAATTCATAACTTCTTCGTTATAGCTCCGCTTTAATCCGTTCAAGCGGCCACGTTTTCGTTTTAAAGTGTATTTTCTAAATATCTAGCCCAAAATATTTATCTACTGTCGGATTTTCCAGAATTTAAAATACGGACAGACCCTATTTAAAACGTGTCGAAATGAGTTTTTCTCGCGCCAAACCTATTCTAACCCATTCAAAACAACTCCGGAGCTATTCTAATCCTACCATACACCTTCTTAGGGTGTCATGGTTTCCTAAACATCATCAAGACTAATATCTAACAAGGGATAAATATAAGATGGATTATATATATTCATAACTCTTGAAAATCATGGAAAAAGTGGTACAACATCATATGACTTGCATGTTTTTGGCTCAAATATGATAAAATGAATATGAAATGAATATGTAAGATGAAAAATAAACATGAGATGCTTACTAGTGATATGATGAGGTGATTAGAACAAGGATTAAACCTAAACACCCTAGGTTTTTATTTCAAAACCTAAACAAGAGTGTATACTAGATTGTAAAAACTTGATCTTGGTAAATTTTTTATGTTTTCTTCTTGGAACACTTATGGTGGCCGGTTTTTGAGAGGAAGAAACAAGAGAGAAATCTTGACTAAACACTTTGAATTATTTGAGATTGTGAATGAAGAATGAATGTTGAGTGTAAATCTACACTTGTAAGAAAATTTTCCAACTTAGGTGACTCATTCCCCCCCCCCCCTTGGCCGGATTTTAGGGGGGAGTGTTTCACAAATATAATTTTTTATTTATTTATTATGTATTGTGTAAGTAATTGTAAAAAAAAGATGTAAGTAACATGTGTAGGTAAGTATAACTTGTAAGATTTATATATATTAGTGTATTTAAGGTAGTTTTAGGTAAAAGTAATTTTTAATAGATCAAAGTAAAGTATAATGAGATCATAAAAATTGTAAAAATACATTTCTTGTAAAATTTGAGTGATATAATAATTATCGTGTAGTTTTTAAGAAAAGCGTCGTAATAATATAAATTTAACGATTTATATACAAAATAATTTAAAACACTAGGTAAACTCAAAATATTATTTTTATAAACCAAATGTAAGTATAATAATATATCGGGATCATTTTTGGAAGTATCGGATTAAATGTTCAAAATAATAACTTACGCGATAACGCTTATTTAATATGAAATTTACGCGTTTGATGTGAAATGCAAACCCATGCATGACTAGTATGATGAATGTAGAGTGTGAGAAATGACAAAAATTGAGAATTGTGACATTCTTCCCATGTCGAGGAATCACGCCTCGTGATTCAATTGATGATACATAAAGTTCTACCCTAAGGTTTCGCGAAATCAAGTGTATGGTCAAAGTGTTTATGTCAAACTTATGCGCCTAGGGAAAACGCATCGATTCACGCGTTATGGGCTGCCTCGGTCCCTATATAGAATGCTCGAGGTCGAGGTGGACCGATATCGGGTGCGAGGTTCGGGTTGTTTCCTTCAATTGCTAAAGCTAGGTGTTGGTTACCTTGTGGTTGCTTCGCTCCATTCAACTTAGGACAATTATTCGGAAGTGGTTCGGCCGTTACATTCAAAGCAAGTCCTTTGGTTATTCCTCATGTTGCCAATCATGTTTTACATCGCTCCTTAAAATGGCCGATCGATTACAATTTGTACACAAGCGTGGTTTGGTCTTCGGATGATGATAAGCACATTTAGCACACTTGGGATGTGTACCGCGATACTCTCTTTGTTCGCATCCGGTTGCCACAAAACTCTTGCCTTTTTCTGCCTCGCTACCACGTCCATTTGCTTATTCGACCCGCTCGCTTCCTTCCTCTTGTCATCGCTCTTCAAAGCACCATTTCTAACCATCTCGTCTGCCGTGGTTCCCGCCTCAAGATTGCACTTTGTATTGTAGACGGCTCGATTGTTTTCACGGTTCCACAGATTTTGGGACAAGACCATATATGTACCTCGAGATTCTCTTAGACTCATGGGTAACTAGATGAGGAACTAGTCCGCTAACTCATGAAATCGGTCTGTAGGCATGACCCCCTATCATAGAGTGGTGATAAAATTCATCTTCCATTTCGCATTTCATTGTCCGGGCAAGACTTCTCTTTCAATAACGCCTTAAATTCGTCCCATGTCATACCTATAGCGCCTCTCGCCCCTAGCTCAGTATGTGTTCCACCATGTCAATGCTTTTCCGATAGCAAACAAGCAAAGATACTTCACCCTCTCGATGCGTGGCACAATTGTCGATGTCGATCATCGACTGCCTTCTCTACCCATCGAGTATACGCCAAAGCACCTCCTATACCATCAAACTCCACGTGTTTGCATGCCGAAAATTCCTTATATGTGCATCCAATACGTTGTTGTTGTTGTTACCGCCACTACATTGTTGGTGTCGCCAAGACTGTTCCTGCTCCCGTGGTTTCCCGAGTTATTCATATGATTTCCAACTTGCGTGACAATAGTGGGAAGCAAGATTTGAAGTTGTTGAGCGATGATGGCGACAAAATCGTGGTTTCCGCCGTTGTTGTTGTCATTGTTACCACGCCGCTACCACCTCCTCTACCTCCACGCCCACCGCCATTCCACCTCGTGCCGCACCACCGGCCAAGATCTTGCGTGTTACCTCTTTGATGCCATGATCTCGCAAGGAAAGAACCGTTGAATTCCCAATGTCTATGCTTAACGCCCTCAAACATAATACCACACCACAATTGGTTCCTATAGGTGTACCCACGATCTCACGTATCGTGGTCGCATATGTCCACGCTGGTTGTGATGCATTTATAATTATGTTGGCCACCATAATTATAATTGCTTCATTTCACACGTACATACCACCAAGCATACATGTCTCGCGATTGTTGTTCTTGAAATAGATAGCCATTCTATCATCCGATTCTAAACAATGGAGGAGGAATTTAGGGTAGGTATCTAGGAGAGTCGCACTTGGTGTGTAGGAAATCCGTTAGGTGCTAAAGTCACTACGAGGTTTGGTCGCCGGTTCCCAAAATATCCTCAAGAGAACTCCCATCCCGGGCAAAATCATCAAATCTATCCACTTTATAGTAACACTTATTTAGCTCGATCTCGCATCTCATCAAACAAGAACATCACGAGATCAAGTTAGATAAGTGCTCACATCGAGCTCCATATCTTTGATGACCCAACTAGATTTTGGGACTCCCTATTGGTACAAGGAAACTACGCTATCTAATGAGGTGGTTCTGAAGGAATACTTAAGAAAACATATGCGCATCGATAAGTGAGTAAGGCGATAGGAAACGAAGGATCGACGTGAAAGCGGTTATAGTCTAGGAACTAAAATGCAACCTAGTTCTCTATAACCAAGTCTCGATACCAATCTGTCACACCCCAAAATATCGCAATGAACGATAGTGTCATTGGGGTATGACGTCATAGCACAAAGTATGGATAAAGAAAACGACTCTATAATGAGACGTTTTAAAGAGATTTCCATTCGATAAAATAAGTTAAGGTTTACAACACATGAGATTCCAAAGTTTGATAATGCATAAAGGTTTACAAAACATGTCGAATGGTAATAAGTAAAAACACTAGACTCCAATGTATGCCATGAGACCCAAAGCTCCATGAAATGCTATCGCCTTACAACCCGAGATAAATATATAAAAAGTGTCAACACAAAGGTTGGTGAGTTCATAAGTTTGTGTTAAAATGATTTGAAATACTTAGAGAATGTTCACACAAAGAAAGGCATTGTAATCCACTCGGCCCAAGTTCCGCCCATACAAAACTTGCAACCCGCGTGTTCACAACCCATTGCCTAAAATAGAATGACAATCATGAATATGCGCATTAAGGTAGTTAAAAGTATAAATGTCACCACAAGGGTCTTCCAACATATAAATATTGGGATGCTTGTAAATTAATAGCCTTCCAACAACTTAATTTGGAGCCACTAATTCTTGTATGTTTGTAAATTAATAGCCTTCCAACAACTTAATTTGGAGCCACTAATTCTTGTATGTTTGTAAATTAATAGCCTTCCAACAACTTAATTTGGAGCCACTAATTCTTGTATGTTTGTAAATTAATAGCCTTCCAACAACTTAATTTGGAGCCACTAATTTTGTATGTTTGTTCGAATATGCATATGAAATCAAGTATAACCCAATCAAATATATAACGAATCAAGTCTAAAGTATAAGTAATGTTGTTTGGCAATGAGTTTAAATGTTTGGATAAATAAGCATATATCTCGCCTCAAATAGTTTATAGGAATTTAAATGAGTTAAAGCGGGTATGAACTCACCGGTATGATTGATATGCTAACAAAATGAAGTGCACTAAAATGAGTCTCGGAAACTATCCGCGACCTAAATGAATGTTATGACTGAGTTATAATATGTTGTTGTGAATCGTGATACAATGTTGTGCATGCAACTCCATATGATATCCATACCACTTGTACGCTTTGGAAATAATGTTTATCGTCAAAATATGTTTATGACATCCCGTCATATTATAAAATACTTTACAAGTATTTATGTTGAAATGATATTCCACGATAGTCATTTAATGATTTATTGTGAAATTATAACCTTCGTCAGTAAAATAATGTCGTTGAAATTTTCATGAAAGTGACTAAAATGGCCTTGAAAAGTTAGTCGTAAAATGGTGTACGTCGAGCGTTACGAAACGAACTCAACGGTTTGGGAAGCTTGTATCAATATCTCAAAGTTTCAAGTGTTTAAGTTTCCATCCTAGAGGTCTCGATCACCAAGAAAAATATAGGTTAAGTATTGCACTTTAGGCCAAAAATAGAGTTAAAAGATGGTTTCGGCAAAGTTTGAGTGACTATATGTTATTCGTTATAACTCCGCTCGACAAACGGTTGGACATTTTGGAAAATATGCTAGGCGAACTTACTTTTACTAGAAGACATCACGTTATAAAAGTTCTACATCATTGTTAAAACGTCCGCCAACATGGTCCTTTAGTTGCCGTAGTATGTTTGTAATAAAGGATATATTAATTTTGCTAATAGGATATAGTTACGGCAACTTGGTTTATCGCGTGTAATTTAATCGTTACAAGTCCGTTTTCACGTTTTCTACATCCTTAGATTCGTGTCAAAGTATACTAATATATTTTTGATAAGTCGACACAATTTATAAAGCTTAAGACTCATTTTTGACTCGTAGGTGTAACATTTTCAATCTTGAAATTTCGAAATTAATAGTTTTCCTCGTCAAACTTGAAAATTTCATAACTTCTTCGTTATAGCTCCGCTTTAATCCGTTCAAGCGGCCACGTTTTGCTTTTAAAGTGTATTTTCTAAATATCTAGCCCAAAATATTTATCTACTGTCGGATTTTCCCGAATTTAAAATACGGACAGACCCTATTTAAAACGTGTCGAAATGAGTTTTTCTCGCGCCAAACCTATTCTAACCCATTCAAAACAACTCCGGAGCTATTCTAATCCTACCGTACACCTTCTTAGGGTGTCATGGTTTCCTAAACATCATCAAGACTAATATCTAACAAGGGATAAATATAAGATGGATTAGATATATTCATAACTCTTGAAAATCATGGAAAAAGTGGTACAACATCATATGACTTGCATGTTTTTGGCTCAAATATGATAAAATGAATATGAAATGAATGTGTAAGATGAAAAATAAACATGAGATGCTTACTAGTGATATGATGAGGTGATTAGAACAAGGATTAAACCTAAACACCCTAGGTTTTTATTTCAAAACCTAAACAAGAGTGTATACTAGATTGTAAAAACTTGATCTTGGTAAATTTTTGATGTTTTCTTCTTGGAACACTTATGGTGGCCGGTTTTTTAGAGGAAGAAACAAGAGAGAAATCTTGACTAAACACTTTGAATTATTTGAGATTGTGAATGAAGAATGAATGTTGAGTGTAAATCTACACTTGTAAGAAAATTTTCCAACTTAGGTGACTCATTCCCCCCCCCCCCCTTGGCCGGATTTTAGGGGGGAGTGTTTCACAAATATAATTTTTTTTTTTATTATTATGTATTGTGTAAGTAATTGTGTCCCAGCATTTATTGCTAAGTTTCGCAACTTGGCAAGAATGGCCCCTCAGGTTTAGGTGTCGCTGCAAACTAAGTCCAAACATTAAATGCAAAGTTTCACAACTTGGCAAAAACAAGTCCCCGAGGTTTAAGTGTCGTTGCAAAGTAAGTCCGAACATTAAATGCAAAGTTTCACAACTTGGAAAAAAAATTCAAGTTTAAGTGTCGCTACAAAATAAGTCCTGAGCCAATCCACAGATCGCATGTGGTTTCTACTCGTTAGTACTAAACAAGATCTGTGATACAATTTTCTTTTTAAACAAGGTGCATTTACGTGAATTCTTCATCTAAACAGGATTTGTGGTACAATTTTCTTTTAAACAAGGTGCATTTACGTGAATTCTACAAGGAGCTCTTTAAGTTTGCCTTGAGTTGATTTTATATACCTTATCTACTAACTTCATTTTAAAATAAGTGCATGTCCACGTTAATTTTTTAAAGTCTTTTTTATTCAACTTTAATCTTAAATATATATTTTTCTGTGTTATATAATATTTTATGCAAAATATATGAATTAACTAAATTTTTAATGTATTTTTATTGTTATAAATTTAATCAAATATTATGTAACACAAACAATAATATTTAAAGTAAAAGCTGAACAAAAAGATTTCAAAAAGTAAAAAACAAACACTTGTTTTGGGAAGGAAAAAGTAATAGATTTATTCGGCTACTATCTAAAAGTTCAACTAAGAAGCCTCTTTTATGAACGTATTGATTTAAGTTTTGATTTTTTTTGTATCTTTTTGTTGTTGGGTGTTACAAAGTTTTGATTTTTATTAAGAGTTAATTGCATTTTTGGTCTTTGTGG
The DNA here is from genome assembly GCA_022545495.1 of Chrysanthemum lavandulifolium. NCBI lineage: Eukaryota > Viridiplantae > Streptophyta > Magnoliopsida > Asterales > Asteraceae > Chrysanthemum > Chrysanthemum lavandulifolium. The sequence goes on along the minus strand of CM040240.1, from coordinate 282,857,015 downwards.
TATGGTCAAACTGCATATTTGGTCCCTATAATTTTGAAAGTGCATTGGACATCTCTATTTTGAAGTTTCTATTGCAGATTTGGTCACTATGGTATGATAAAATTACAGATTTAGTCTATGTGGTATGGCCAAATTGCAGATTTGATCACTATGGTATGATAAAATTACAGATTTGGTCTATGTGGTATGGCCAAATTGCTGATTTGGTCCTTAAAACTTTAACATCGTCTGGGCCGAGGGGACCAAAAATGCAACGGAAGCTTCAAAATGAGGACGTCCAGTGCACTTTCGAAGTTTCAAAGACCAAATCTGCAAGTTGGTCATACCACAAGGACCAAAAATGAAGTTAACTCTTTTATTAATCTTTATGACTTTATGTTTGTGTCGGAGTTGTTGGAGTTGGACTATGAATGGTTGGGCCAAAAGTTTAGTATTTACTTGGGCTCAGCCCAGAAACATTAACTAATAACCTTAAACTTACGCATATAAGTAAGCAGTTTGACAAGTATATATATACACACCACATGTTCCGCATCTGTGTCTGTCTTTAGAAAGAAACAAACCCATGGAAAAAATGCATTGTTCATTCGTTCTGAACAAGCACTATGCTTAGTTTGATATAAAATAAGGGTTGTGTTTGAAATGAATTAGGGTAAGTAGTTTTGTATAGTGAGATTTATTGGGTTTGTGTTGGACTGGATTGTTGGTTAAGTTAGAGCACACTACATGTGTATTTGGGATTTAAAAATAAAGAGTCATGTGAATGGTCAAATAGCAAACCGACAACAACGAAAAAGCACTTTAATTTATATGAAGTTTCTTTGTTAGTTTTGTGTCTCACGCATTGTTTTTAGAGGATCACATCATTGTCACATAAATTTGTAATCGTGATATCTTTATAGCTTTTCGTTAGAGACGTCAATAAATAACCAATTTATATACAAAAGCTATATGTTTTGTTTGTTGGCATTGTAAGTATCATAAAATACATGTTCCAAGTCCATTTTATTATACAATTAATGTCGAAAATTTAATGAGAAAATGATTATTTTCGCTAACTTTGGACCATGAACCTATTTAAAATAAATACCATCATATACAACATTATAGATAAAAACATAACCCTCAACCACTAGACCAAGATCGACGCGGGTTGCAGGTTTCGCACAATATATCTTTTTATAAGTACAAGTAGTACAATATCTCTCTTCAATAAACATGCGAGCAGAATTGATATTCTCAACTGTGTACATTTTGGTAAAAGCATTATAAAGTGTTCATATTTGTAAAATGATGTAAAATATGTTTTTTTTAGTAATTTTGTTTTATTGGTACCCCATAAAACACCAACAGTTCCCTCTAATGTTTTTATTTATTTATTTATAATTTTGTTTATATTACAAAATTATAAAATAGAAAATACGAAGAAAAAAATATAAGATTTTTAGAAAGAAAAAAAAATAAAGCTTAAAAAATGTTTAATTTAGAAGAGTTTTAATGTTTTTTTAATATAAATATATATTTATTTGAATTCGGTTTTTTGTTTGGATTGCTAAAACCATAACCGAACCGAAAACCAAATATTTAATTCGGTTTCGATTTTCGATTTATTCGCATATTACTCAACCCACGAATAGAGGTGCACAAACCGGTTTTTTTTCAAAACCGAACCGGTTTAAAAACCGGTTTCAGTTCGCGTTGACTAGTCAAAAACCGGTTTTGGCTAAACCGGTCCGGTTTGAAACCGGTTTTGAGATTGAAAATATCAAACTGGTACGAACCGGTTTGTAACCGGTCTAAACCGGTTTCTGTCAAACCGGTTTCAAAAACCGGTTTTTTTAGGATACTGGTTTGGTACAAACGGTATAAGATCCATGATATTTAGTCACTCACAACCCATTTTCTGTTTAAAAGAAACACCACCTACAAACTTTTTTATCTTTCTTTCACAACAATCTCCAACCGAACCACTGAGATCTGCAGAAATTCGTCTCTTTCTTTTATCCAAAAACGATTTATACACAATGACACAAGGAGCCACACATCTATCTCCATCTCCCTTTCTCCAAAATCGAACGAAAACAACCGAAGCACAAGAAGTTCGTCAATATCTCATTAAAGAGGTCTCGGGTAGGTTGTTTGTTTGTTTTCTTTCTTGTTTTTCGATTTGTGTTTAAGACCAATGATGGGTATTTGTTCAAGTACATAAGATCAATAAAGATTTATGAACGAAAATGAGGTCTTCTTTCTTTCTTTTTGTTTCATGTGAGATTGGTAATTTTTTTTTTCTTATTGAAACTGAATTTATGATATGTAAGATTGTGAAACACAATAAATTGAAATGTCTTATTAGAAAATGAATACATTGGAAGATGTGAGATGGGTGTATTTTCGAGGCTCTGCCAAAAGTAGTCAACCCATCACATGCATGCCAAAAGTTGTCAACCAATCACATGCATGCCAAAACCAAAAAAAAAAAATAGCCATCAATATTTATATCAAAAATCCGGTTTCAAACCGGTTTCAAAACGATGCATTCTGGGTTCGGCTTTAACCGCTTCCAAACCAAACCCATCGAAAATTCAGAATCGGTTACAAAACCACGGTTCGGTTCTTTTACATCCGGTTTTCCAAAAACCGGTTTTCCAAAAACCGGTTTTTGGTATAACCGGTTTCGGTTTTTTTTCCCGGTTCGGTTCGTAAATCCGTGTTTTTGTGCATCTCTACCACGAACTAGGGGTGTTCATCGGTTCGGTTATCGGTTTGTTCGGTTTGTTCGGTTCGGTTTGTTCGGTTAATTTTTTTTTTTGGGTATAACCGAAAACCGAACCGAAAACCGAAAACCAAACCCCCAACCGAACCGAATAACCGAACCGAAAACCGATTTTATTTTTATTTTTATATTTTTTATAATTTTTTCATTTATTTATATGTATTTTTTGAAAAAAAAAATAATTTTCAAGCTTAAAAATATTATATATATATATTATAAAAGAGTTTTAATATATTTTTAATATAAATATATAAAATATATATATATATTTATTTAATTTCGGTTTTTGTTCGGTTTGGTTGGTCCATAAACCGAACTTTTATTTCGGTTCGGTTCGGTTTTGGCAATTTCGGTTCGATTCTGAGTTCGGTTCGGTTATTTTCGGTTGCCTCGGTTTGGCTTTCGGTTTATTTGGATATTATCCAACCCACGAACACCCCTACCACGAACACCCTACTTTATGTTTGTGTTGAGTTGGACTATGTATGGTTGGGCCAAAAGTTTAGTATTTACTTGGGCTCAGCCTAGAAACATTAATAAATAACCTTAAACTTACGCATATAAGCAAGCAGTCTGACAAGTATATATAGACACATGTTCCGCATATGTTGTCTGTCTTTTAGGTTGGTTTGTTTGAATGGCAGAGGAGGCGATGGGACTCGATCTCGATATGTTTGAAGAAATACTAGCAAGATCGGATGTTGAAGATCTGACTCGATGCAAGGCTGTTTGTAAGTCATGGCAATCGTTAATCTCTGACCTTTTTTTGTTAAGAAACATCTTGTTCAAAGCTACAATAAAGATCGTAAGAATAATGAAATTAGAAGGATTAATGTCGCTGCGTTACCGCACGGCGTCTCCCCGTTACGCCGCACGGATGGTGTTAAGTATTGTTTTATCATAGGCTCTTTTAATGGACTAGTTTGTTTAATTACTCCTGATGCTAAACATATTTATGTAATAAACCCTTCCATTAGACATGTTAAACAACTCCCGGGGGACCTGCCTATCACCATTCCTGAAGTCGCCCGTTTATGTTCCGGTTTTGGTTACGATTCCGTCAATGATGATTACAAGGTAGTACTAGGTGACGAGACGTGTTTTCATGTGTTTTCATTGAGATTAAATGTTTGGAAAGTTGTGGAATTTGGCAATCGTTATAAGTTTGTTACTAATGTTGGTGCCTTGTATAACGGCTCTCTTCACTGGTTTGCGGAAGATGATAACAAGGTGGTTTCAATTGTTTCGTTTGATCCGTCTAAAGAAGATTTAAAAGAAATCCCCCAACCCGATGATCCACATTATGAATGGCAACCTTATCGTTGACTAGGCGTTTTGAACGGATGTTTATCCATATGTTATTATGGATTTGGGAATGATGACAACGTATGGATAATGAACAACTACAATGTTAAGCAATCTTGGGAAATGTTGCCACATTATTGCAAGCCTACATTTCAAGTCATACACTCGTTGTATGAGTCAAGATTTCTACTCAAATCTAAGGTAACAAAATTCCATCCGAGGAGGAGGGTCTTGAGAGAATCTTTCGACAAGTTATTTTGGATGCCATGACACATAAATTTATTTCGCCTCCCTATTTGTGAAGAGCCTGATCACCCCATGTTCAAGGCAAGCAATAAGTGGGTAGGAATCCTAAGTTATCACATGTATTAGTTTTTTTACTTATAAATGTTTATCATAAATTCTTAAATTATAATAAATTATGGAGTATTTATTTTGACATTGATTTTGTTTATACTTACAACTATCGAGATTGAATGCGATGAAGAAACACATATTTCTATTATAGTTCACACAATGTTACGCTTACGCTTAAGATTTTTATAGGCTAATCTGGAATTGAATACTCCGTATCTTTGTTTTTATAGGCTAATCCGGAAATGATCTCAGATAGGAAAGGGTGGAGAGATAGAATTAGGATCTGCGGGTAGCCCTCGATAGGTGCTTAGTGGGTTTAGGCTGTGTTGTAGCTGTAGGCCCTGTGCGTTGCTTTGCTTTGTGTGCTCCCTCCGGTTGCCACCTTTTTTGTGCCTTGCCTTTTTTTTTTTTTTTTTTTTTTTTTTGGTGCCTCTTTTGCCTTGCCTTAGCTTTAGGCCCGTCGTTACTCGCTTTGCTCTGTGTTGCTCCCTAGGTTAGCCGGCTTTCGTTGTGCCTTGGTTCGTTGTTTTTTTGCGCCTAACTTTGGTGTCTTTTGCTCGGGTCCCTTGCCTTTCTTTGGGTCCCTTTTGTTCTTCGCCTGCTTGCTTTGCCGCTGCTTGTTTTACATGCTTGCTTTTGCACTGCTTATTGTCCCGCTCTCTTTACTTTCTTCTTTATCCCGTACACCTACACTTGCCGGAGGTCTCGTTGGAAGCTGTCTCTCTACTCTCGGATTTATCCTGGGGTAGGGGTAGGATCTGTCTACATTTTACCTCCCCCATACCCTGCCCTGGTGGGGTTGGGTTTGTTGTTGTTGTTGGTTTTTATACCCATGATAATAAAAAAGATTGAAAAGAATATCTTATTACCCCAAATTCGGTCTTTTGTAGCTCATAATTGTTCAATTGTTAAGATGGTTTGACTATGCTTGTACTAGTGACCTTCCTGTAAATCAATAGATTTGGCAAACTAGCTTTGAGTTTCATTGCTCGGTTTGCATGAAAGCTTTATGTACTGGTATGGTATCTCTTTATGTGTGCCGTGTGCGTGATATATAATCATGTAAAACCATGGACTAGTCCTAAAAGTAACTATATTGAAGATCAATATTTATGGGTGCGAAGTTGATAGTATTGAGATTGAATGTGATTGAAGCAACTCTTCCAAATATCCCTATTCCAGTGCACAATCTTAGGCTTACGTTTAAGGTTTTATAGGCTAATTTGGAATTTTATGTTTTATACCCATGATAATAAAAGGATTGGAAAGAATATCTTATTACCCCAATTCGGTCTTATGCTGTTTAGCTGTTATGATTCTAAGATACTTGTTTTGACCCGTTACCCAAATTCACCCGCTTTGCCATCTCTAGTTTTGTTCATAACTTTGAGACTCGTATGTATTAACTAAACCCCATAGATGAATCTCACATATTTCCTTATATCTACTCTTAAGCCAAACAACACTAAGAAAATGACTAAGCCAATTAGGTGAAAGAAATGGACACGTCGAAAAAGCATATCGATTTTAATTGTCAAACAAGTTATTTTTTTATTTACAAACAAATATCAATTTTCCTCTACGAAGACTCTAATACTCTTATTTACAACCACAAGTGCTGCACTTCAAATTTTAGTGAGACAAGTACCAAGTTGCTGCTTCACGTCCTTTGTAACTCATCAGCTTCTTGCTTGGGTCATCCCATACACGCGAGGGAGCAACTGCTGATCCTGCTAGTCTTATTTCAAAGAAGTGAAGGAGCAACTTGCTGATGAATGTCCACATAGTGCAGTGTCCATGGTTTGGATCCCTGATCAAGGTTTCAACTGAATAACAATTGCTGCTTCTGATGCGCATTCTTCACGTATTGCTTCCTCGATCCTTATTATTTCCTCTGGTGACGCTTTCAGTTTTAAGGTTTGCTTATATTTGAAAAATTGTGTGATGGATTTGTTGGATAACTGCTCATGTGTTGAAAATTCAATGCGACACTATAGAAGAAGATGTATGATTTGAGCTCCTTGTTGCAACGAGGTCTATGATTGTTGTCATTGTTACAATGAGGCTGTAGTACGTTTTCATGTGATTTGCTTTGTTTTGCTTAGCTCAGTTATGTAGATCTACGTCGTTTGTTAGAAAAAGGAGGGATTTGTACATCATCTTTTTTTAATTGTATTTATCGCTAAATTATGTAGAATTACCAGTTTGCCCTTGAAACAAATTAACCTACTATGTGTTTTTTGCTCGGTCTTTTGTGCCTTAGGACAGAATTGTCGTAACACGTAATTTTTTAAAGCTGTGGTGTACAAATTACCTCCATTTTGTGCTGGCTTTGTGTGGAAAAAGTTGGCATGGGTGGAATTTGAGCTTCTAAAAGGTTTGTTACTTTCTGTTTCAAACTTTCAGAATATGCTGAAATGCATCATCTATGACCGCCATGAGCTGTTCGATCTGATGTGAAACAAGTATGTATTGAACGTGCATTTTTCAAACCAAACTAAGTGAATATGTTATGCTTGTTGCAGGTGATCTGTTCGGTTTGTGACACTGAGCAGCCAGTAGGTTTCAAAACCTTGATCTATGACTAATGAGCGATCACTTGCTAAAAGTACTAAATACTCCTTCTTTATTTATCTAGGTTGGTCGCACATGCACAAACTGTGGTGTCAATATGGGAGAATACTTCTCTGCATATTCTACGACAATGATGTATTAAGACATCCCAAGTTTTCATCAAGGTTCATAGCTGGTATTTTTTCACTCTTTAGAATGTTGAACTTATTATTAATTTACATCATTTTGTTTCTGCTCAGGGTTGGTGGTCGCCCGAGAACATCTTCCATTGCAAAAAATGCGGTATGTTTACACAGATTTTGGTATATCTAATTGTGGAGGTGGCAAGATGGGCGGGTTGGGTTTGACCAGAAATACTATTTCTATAATAATTTAACTATGACTAAAATGTTCTTTACCCAAAAAAACTACTATGACTAAAATGTTAAAAGAGATATGATTCATTAATGATTATAAAAAATAAAATAAAAAATAGTCTAAATAAAGTTTGTCCCACGAGCCGTTTGCTTCTGAGCTATTTTCTGTCCGTTTCACCTGTTAGCGTATAAGACATTGTTTTTGGAATTTACCGAGTGTTAACTTCACAGGATCCTGCTATTCCATCGGTCTACATGGTAACCACTCATGTGCTGAAAACTCAATGCAGTATCATTGTCCCATATGTTATGAGGTTTGCGTCTTTCATAGTTGTATCTTTTATGCCTCGTCATTTTGTGAAACTTTATTCTTATCTCTGTTGCAGTATATGTTCGATACAATGAAAGACACTGATGTGATGAAATGCGGGCACACTATGCACCGTCATTGTTATAACGAGATGCTAAAGCGCAACAAGCATTCTTACGACCATCACTAGATTTGACAGTTTTCACTTATTTATTCATAAATGTGTCGATTTTTGTTGTGTCTTGTCAGAAAAACCAGTCGGATGAGTCGAGTCTAATTTTAAAGCATACTTCCTTCGATCGGTTTTATTTGAAGATTTAGATCATTACGGTAATGTCATTTGTCTTGACTTTCTTTTGGCATTGTTACAGATTCTGCTGATATGCACCAAATCAATTATGGACATGACCGCACAAGCTGATAGATGAAGATGCCGGTCTACGAAACCGATTATACTGTTTCTCGTCCTTTTTTGCTAGCGATATATCTTGAATTTTCTATCTTCTCTTTGAAGATTGAAGCTACCATGATGCCTGAGGGTTACAGGCAAAAGAAGGTACTACCAAATCCTCTAAGTACACCAAACTTATTCTTTATAGCATTTTTTTATAGATTCCAACACCTTTGGAGCCTACTAGCTATGAATACAATTTCGAAAGTTGTATGCATAAAAATAAGTGTATAATGACACGTCCTGGTTAGATATAAACGTCAAATGTTCTGCCGAGTTAGCATCACCTATATCAACCAAGGATGCAGTTAGAGTGGTACTTATGTCCCAGCAAAGCTGGTTGGTTACTTATTCCTTTGAAAAGGTGAAGCTTTTAGGTTAGCTTACATATCTATCTGTGATCTTTAAAGAATAATAGGTCAACGTGAATACTGGACCAAGTCACCAATCATGTATAGTTAAACTGAAATGGATATCATCTGTGATAAGAACTAAATATTAAATTGCTAATCTGATACAAACGTTGGTTATGTGAATCTTGAGGAGGGTCGGTTAGTATATCGTTAACGCGATGTGATTATTATAATTAGGATTTAGGAACTTGAACTATGTATAAGAAATCGGTCAAACATTTTGTTAATTGGGAACTTGAACTATATTTAAGAATCTGTTTTTGTTGATACTTGAATTGATTCCATTAATTTATCCGACGACCTATAATAGCGTAGGTGTATTGTTAGTGCTTTCTTTTGTTAGAGGAGTATCTGTAAGAACGTAGGTAGGTTGTTGTTTTGTAGACGATGATTAACTGTGATGGCCCTCCCTTGAGGTAGATATGAGATCTCTCATGGATCGCCTAGGTTCACCCTATCTATCTGCTGACAGATTTTGTGTTATTTCACCACTACTACTTACGGTTTAAGAGTTAAAAATGGGGTAGATATGACTACATATCTTTATCATTGATGTTAGTGTTCTGTGTATTCAGTAATGATGGTATATACTTTGTTTCAGCTTGCAAAATGGACGTAGGACCTCAAATAACGGTGGATCTAGTGTTACTCGGGGCTGAGATGTGGCCGATTCAAACGGTCTTAGAAAATACTATTTCTGTTAGAGCGGGGGAAAGAGAGGCAGCAGTATTGTTACTCAGTCAATGCAAAGAGCGCGACATCAATTGTTTGTGTCTAAGACTGGGACTAGTTTTAAAGTCGTGTGAAGACAAAGGTACCCGCTTACTGTCCGTAATAAGACTGCGAGACGATCTCACCGGGGAGAACTGGAGGAGCCTATACCGGTTGAGGTTGGATACCCAAAGGTGTTTGGAACAAACTCTGTTCTCGTCTGTGAAAAATGAACCTGACGAAGCGGTCTCCACTCATGTTTGCTCCCTGATGGCAAGATTTTCGAGCATACAAGTCTCTAACGGGTGGCGCAACATTTGGCCTACAAAAGTTATAGAATTTATATGCGAGAGTTTGTTGGGAAACAATTCTCTCTCTCTTCATAAACGTGTGCTGAAAACCTTTTCTGAGTGGTCTCGGTTAGTGGAGGTGCTTCTCTTTAGTGTCGGGTGTGAGATGAAGGGTAAGTTCGAGGCTGCCATGCTTAGGTACCTTAAGGAGTGGAACCCGACTGTTAGCTTGGTGGCTCTTGAGGCTACGGTCGGTTACTTAGCCCACCTAAGGAGAAAGGGTGAGGAAGACGTATTGTGTATGATGCTGGCTGGGATAGTAAGTTTTTTGAATGGAGCATTGGATGATGGCAGGGAAGAATGTATTCAAGACGGATTGGATGTTCTTATACCGCTGGCCAACACGCGGCCTGAGTTGTTGAGGGACGGTGGTGATCTGTACAAGTGTTTAATGAGCATTTCGGGTAAGGAAAACGTGGAGAGTGAAACCCTAAGCAAGGCCACTGACTTGGTCCTTGTTTTTGCTGAGAAAGGAGAATGGTCCAGTGATGAATTGGGACTTAGATCGTACGAATTGATTGAGGTGTTTGTACAGCTGTTAACAGTTGTTGAAGAAGATGATGATGATGATGATTCTGAGGCTTTTGATATTGGAAGGGACGGGCTCGTACGTATTGCTGCGGTTTGTGGAGAACATGAGATGTTAGCTCTGGCAGAAGTATGTGGTGTACAATATGGGTCAGCCCCTTGTTGGGAGCAACGGCGAGCTATGGTTGTGGCATATGATGCCATGGTTGAAGGATGTACAAAAGTTAAAATCATGAGTTTTGTTGGGTTGAAAAAGATGCTGGCCATTGCTTTGATGTATGTAAAAGACAAACATCCAAAGGTGAAGGCGGCGGCGTTGAAGCTTATCGTGACTCTTTTTACGAATAGCCTCCAACTGTATGTGCAATCTAAGCATCAAGTGCACCAAAGGATAAAGGAGGTGATGGCAGAGACACAGGATCCACAAGTTCAGGTATTTGATTGATTAACATTTTTGTATAAATTTCTTGCATTTTACCTTTTTAAAATTGCATTGTACAGTAAATAACTACTAGTATTTCTTTTGGCAGGAGGTTGGTGCCAAGGTACTGAGTATGTACAATAGGTTGGTGGTGCGCTAAGGATGAGATCGAGGAACAAGAAAGACAACCATTCATTCATTCATCCAAATTAGTAATTCTTTTCTGTAAAAATTCAATTTGTATACTGAGGAGGAGCAAAAAGTAAGATTGGGTAGGTGACTTTTGTTGATACTTGAAATAACAACTTTGGAGATAACAACTTTGATTTTCAACTTTGGAGATACTTGATTCATTCTATCTTAGATTTTCATTCATATCTCTCTGCTGTCTCTCAATTAATACTTCATATAATCTCTCTTTGATTTTTAACTTTTTACAAATTTCTCACCAATACAATCAAGGAATCAAACCAACTCCTTTTTTCATAAACCAAGTTATAATTATAATAATGTTCCATGTCCTTGTTTTATATCATTCTCATTAATTACTTCAATCTCTTGTTTGGTTACATGAATGTAGTAAACACCAGGATGAACGAACTTCATCTTCAAACAATACAGTTTTATTCATCATATAAACTCTTTTTTATGAGTAATACGGTCTAGTCTTGATACATATGAACCAAATATAACATAACTTTGAGATAGTTTATGCATAAGACAACGCGCAAAATTAGATAAGAAAAGAACATTTCATTTCAAATATATATATGAAAAACCTAAACTCAGAAATTGGATTTATTTTTACCCACTTTCAGGACTTTTAGCTAATACCTTTCATTTGACCCGTCAATTACAAAACATAGCCCCAATCACCCAATTTCACACAGGGTACATACCTTTGGAGCAAAGTCCTTGTCAACTAGTCTTTGCTCGGATACCCAGCAAAAGGGGGAGGAAATATATACCAAATTACTGTAGTTATTTATATTATGACACAATAGATCAAGGAGTGATGTACGAAAGTATAGGCAACAGTTGATAAACAACAGAACCTTTATTTAGATCTAAGCTACAATAGTCAGCTTAGATTAATAGTATCCAAATGTTACAAAATTAGATTAATGTCAAAGAGACAATAATCATATGAATGTAAGGACAAGACAAGATCGGTGAAATGATCTAAGAGAAAGAAGAGAGTGATACAAGATCGCACACTCAGTGTGTTTAAACCCTAGAATAAGGGACTTATTAAATAGAGGATTAAGTTACATTAAGACCCTCTAACGGCTATAAAAATGCTCTTCATGAGAAGTAAAGAGAAGGCTTGGAGAAATGATAATCTTGGAACTTTAAACCACAAATGCTTTGTCCATGTTTAACCCTGTGACTAAGCACGCAAAGAACATAACTTGAAAGTCATTAGGAATTGATAGAGTGACATGTTTGCCATGATTATTACCCCAAAATTCAACATTCCCCTTGTCGATGGGCAAACATATCAAACAATATCAATTTTCACACAAAATTTATCTTGATAGACAGGGAGGTTCTTTGTAAGTATGTCGTGAATTTGGTTTGAAGAGCCAATCTTTTAGCATTTATAACACCTCTAGCAATTTTTTCCACGATGAAGTGAACATCAATTTCAAAATGTTTTGATCTTTCATGAAAAGCAGGGTTGTGACAAGTTGTAAAGCGATTTGTTATCACAAAATAGATTGACGGGAAGATTGATGTCAACTTTTAGATCCTTTAGGATTTTTGAATCCAAATGATTTCACACGCAGCGGAGACATAGATCTATACTCGCTTACGTGGAAGATTTTGAAAGAGTGTTTTGTTTTGTACTTTTCCATGAGATTAAGCGGTCATTAAAGAAAACACAATAACACGTGATGATTTTACGGTTTTCTTGCATTTGGCCCAATCGGCATCACTATATCCTTCAAGATAATTTTCGAGTTGCTAAAATTGTACCTTAGACCTTTTCGGGAGCTCCTTTTAGATACCTCGGAACATTGAGGCACATTCGGATGAGATTTCAAGGAGAATGCATATATTGTGCGGACAATGACCGAGTATGAGATGTCGGTCTTGTATGGGTGAGATAGATAAGTTTCCCAAGTAACCCGATAACCGATGATGTTGACAAGTAAGGGATCATCGGTGGGAATGTATGGAAGCACGAGTTGGGTTCCATAGGAGTGGACTGAGTTTGCATCCAAGAAGACCAAATTCTTTGAGGAGTTCAAGGCGGTATTTTCTTTGGGAGAGACAGATGTCATTCCAGTTTTAAAACCTCAATGCCAAGAAAGTATTTTAGATTTCCCAGTCTTTGATATGAAATTTTGATTTTAGAAACTCTTTGAATAGGTTTATCTCATCAATACGGTTTCAGTAAGAACAATATCATCCACATAAACAAGAAGAGCAATAAACTTGTCATTCTCTGTTTTGGTGAACAAAGAGTGATCATTAATGATTGGACAAAGTTATTCTCCTTTAAAACAACGACAAGTTTTTCATTCCATTTTACGGGAGCTTGTTTTAGACCATATAGAGACTTAACAAGTTTACAAACTTTATTTTATTGTTCTCATTCTGAGAACCCTTTGGGAATGGTCATGTAGATATCCTCATCAAGATCTCCATACAAGAAAGCATTGTTAACATCAAGTTGAAAAAGAGGCCATTTGTTTTTTGACTAAGGCAATAAGACATCTAACGATGAACATTTTACAACAGGAGAAAAGGTTTCATCATAGTCTATTCCTTCCTTTGGTTGTAGCCTTTAACAACTAATCTAGCCTTGTATCTATCAACTTCACCATTAGCTTTATATTTGATTTTAAAATCCATTTATAACCAATAGGAGTTCTATTAGGAGGTAGATCGGTTATATCCCAAGCATGGTTTTCATTTAAGGCTTCAATTTGAATTCATAGCATCTACCCAATTACTATCAAGGATAGCTTCTTCATGTAGTGGGTTCAATACTTTTATTAAGACTAGAAGCAAAGCGATAATTATCTTTGTTAAGATTAGAGTAATTAACAACTTTTTCAACACCATATTTGACTTTTCCTTCAACAATAAAGTCATTTAGATTCTTGGGCAATTTAGAAACTCTAGTTGACCTTCTAGCGATAGTGGTGGCAAGCCTTCTTCTTGAGCAATTTTGAGTTGAATCGGAAGATGTATCGAGAAGGTGAATGAATCGGCAGGATGTGATTCATGTGATATAGTGACCTAGAGTGTGTATTTTCATCTATGGAAGTTGCAACAGGTTCATCATCCATAGTAGGATGACTCAAAGCGAGCTATCATCATGGGAATCAAAGAAATTTTATGATTTAAATCTTTAGGCACATAAGTTTCAACAAAGGTTTTGACACGGTATTTTTCATTTTGAAGGAAAAACAGTTTCATAAAATTTGACATCTCGGAGTAAAAGATATTTTTGTTTCTAAGCTTAAAGTTTATAACCTTTTTTTCATTTGAATACCCAATAAAAACACTTTTTCGGATCTACTACCAAGTTTATCGAATTGTTGAGAATGGTGGCATAGCATAAGCGACCAAAGACTCTAAGAAGAGAGTGAAGGGTCATGCCCATATACTCGGAAGAAGGAGACTTGCGGACAACACGAGGATGGTAACTTGTTTATGATATAAACAAGACTTAGAACACATTCGGACCAAAGATATAGAGGTAATTCCCACGAAACATGAGGATCTAGCCACATTAAGGAGATGCCTATGTTTCCTTTCTGCAATACCATTTTGTTGAGGAGTATAGACACAAGAGGTTTGATGTAAAATTCCTTTTCATGAAAGAAGAGTTGAAGCTTGTTATTGACAAATTCGTCCCATTATCACTTACGAATATCTTAACATTGTGTTCAAATTGATTAGATAGCATATGAGTGAAATTAACAATGGAAGCATAAACATCATCCTTCCCTTTAAGCATATACACCCGACGACCCTAGAATAATCATCAACAATGGTTAAAAATATTTGTATCCTTCTCGCTAGTGACCTTGTAAGGTCCCCATACATCAAGATGAACAAGTTGACCAATTTTAGTAGATATATGTTCACTTAGAGGAATGGTTCCACTGGTTTGTTTGGCTTTATTGCAAGTATCACAAAGATGGTCGATTCGGATGAATTATCAAGTTTAAGAGTGGATTTAAGAATATGTAGGACTTGATCGGAGGATGACCAAGTCTTTGATGCCGAGATTTCTAGAGACATGACAAGCAATCTGATTATTAGAAGCAATCTTACATGTGGAATCAATATTAAACATATATAGCCCATTGCATTGTTTACCAATCCCACAATCCTTTTATGTAAATCTGTATATAGCAATTAGAATCATTAAACCCAACAAACATTTTATTGTCTCTAGCAATCTTATGAGCAGACAGATGACATTGTACTCGGGAACAACGAACATCAAAAGAGTTAGGTCATTATTGACCTTTAAATCACCAATTTTAGTAATTAAGGCACGAGTACCATTGGGATGTCCAACAGTTAGACCAAGATTTGAAATGTCAACAACATTAATTAAAAGATTGGCGAAAGCAGTCATGTCTTGATTTGCACAGTCAACAATCCAACCAAGGCGATGTTTCGGATAAGGTTTTGTGTTGTTGTTAAAAATTTGTTGAAGTTTAGGTTAAACTTGATCGCCATTAAAGAAAGACTCATTAAGAAGACTCATAAGTCTGGAGATCTGTTTTTTAGACAAAGAGACATGAGAGTTGCTAGCAATTTTATCAGTGACATAATAAACTTCAGTGGAAACAATGTTTCTGCTGACAGGTTTAGTATTAAAATTCCTTTTGCCATATCCATCAGGATAACCAACAAGATCATAGCATCTATCAATAGTGTGACCAGATTTTTTGCAGTTAGTGCATTTAAGATTCATGTTTGGTCCTCTATTATTAGGGTGTAAATATAAGGCATCACCAGCACCCATAATACAGAGAAAGAATAGCAAGACAAATAGACAAATAGGAGACTGATATAATAAGACAGACCAAGAATTACAGACAGAAATAATATTGCGGAAAACAATAAGAATAATAAGAATAATCAGACAAAGAATACGAGCAGAGATAATAATAAGAATAAGTAGACAAGAAGATAAGACTTTGTAATAAGAAACAACAAGCACCAAGCACGTGGACTAGGGTAAACCGGAGGCGGTATTCGTACCACTCAAAGGTGGCGGATCAAGATGTTAGTCTACCCCGTACCACCGGAGACTTAAGTCTTGTATGTTTAAAAGAAAAGATAAGATTTAGACTTACGAGAGAACTATGCGTGGAAGAACAAATCACAATCACCCTAGATTCACTTAGTCTAGGGTAAATTGTAAACAGAAGATAACCAGTGATTACGCCAATAGCAATAACCCCAAACCACACCTTTGTTGCCAAAGAGAATCAATGAGCCTGACGCTCTGATACCATGTACGAAAGTATAGGCAACAGTTGATAAACAACGGAACCTTTATTTAGATCTAAGCTACAATAGTCAGCTTAGATTAATAGTATCCAAATGTTACAAAATTAGATTAATGTCAAAGAGACAATAATCATATGAATGTAAGGACAAGACAAGATCAGTGAAATGATCTAAGAGAAAAGAAGAGAGTGATACAGAAGACTGCACACTCAAGTGTGTTTAAACCCTAGAATAAGGGACTTATTAAATAGAGGATTAAGTTACATTAAGACCCCTCTAACGGCTATAAAAAATGTACTTGTGAGAAACGAGAGAAGGCTTGGTGAAATGATAATCTTGGAACTTTAAACCACAAATGCTTTGTCCATGTTTAACCCCTGCACTAAGCCTGCAAAGAACATAACTTGAAAGCCATTAGGAATTGATAGAGTGACATGTTTGCCACAGATTATTACCCCAAAATTCAACAAGTGACCGTCCTACCTCACAAAAGTCACGAGCCAGACATCAAGGGGTTGGAATCTACCTTCCCGTATCTGCATTTGGACACATTAAGTTGCATGGTTCGGTTTGGAATGAAATTGATACAAACCTATTGGTACGATATTAAATATTTCATATAAAACTAATATCGGATTAGCAGACTGACCAATTGCAAAGTGATCTTCAAGCTCAAAGGAGAGGCTTCTTTCAGTCTTTTCAGGGCGGTTGAGCATAATTCATCATGAGACTCTCCTTCCGTCTGTCTGCCCAATAATGGCACAACTTAGAGCGCGTATTTTCAAAGACGATATAGAGAGGTAGAGAGGAACTGGAAGTGCTCATAAGCTCATTTTTTTTCAGCTTATGACGTTATCGACTTGAGCTTCTCAAGTCCATAAGCGAAAAAATGGGCTTACAAGCTTTTCCAATTTCAAATAAGCCCGGAAAACAAGCTGATCCAATCACCCTTTAACCTGAGCTTATAAACTTTTGAGGGCTTAATTGAAACTGAAAAAACTCATTAGCTCATTTTTACGGGCTTATCAACCTGAGCTTTTGGACTTGTCAAGTCCATTAGCTCAACTTGACAGGCCAAGAATTGTTGGAAAATTTAGTGCACTTGAGGGATTAGTTCACACCTTGTAATGGGTTGGGAGGTGCGAGTGTACACTCATAAGGTCCATGAACACCGACTCTTATAGTGGTTTGTATTGGTAGTCTTGGTGAAAGTACCGCTTGGTGAAAGTATCGCTTGTGGAAAAATCGCTTGTGGTTTCCATCGATAAGCAATGTTTCCACCGATAAGCGATGTTCCCAATCAAGTAGTGTATCCACCGCTAGTACTATGAAAGTGCTAGTACTATGAAATCGATAAGCGGTGTTTCCATCGATAGGTTGTATTTCCACCACAAGTGGAAAGTATCGCTAGTGGAAAATCTTGCTTATGGAAAAATCGCTAAATGGCGATTATAACTTCTTTATGACCACATTTAATTGGTCATGTAACCACTAACGGCTATAATGGGGATAATTATGAGGCTATTAATGGGCGATTAATACTCATAATTCCATGGAATAGCTCAAGAGTAACCTCCTATATAGGAGATCCGAACATGCATGAAGGAGACATGAAAACACTAAACACTTATAAGCGCAAGGGTTAAAGAATTGTGCCTAATTCTCTAACCGCATTTGGTCTTATCCCAAGTAGATATTCGTGATACCCGGGCATTAGGGTCGAATAGTTTACTTTGGAAAGTGATCACACGATTCCAGTGATATCCGTAACCACCGGTGGTATCTCATATCGCCGACCATTGTTTGTTTCTCACGAACAGGTTGATCGTTTCACAAGTTGATTATCTACACCCGATTTGGGACGAATAACCACCAACAATCAAAGTAAACTATTTAGTGATAATCAATGGCAACTGCGCAATGAACACATGGCTTCAAACTTTGTTAAGTTGGACAAGTTTGAAGGGGTGGACTTTAGGAGGTGGCGAAGAAGATGCACTTCTTCCGTCAAGCATGAGTGTTGTCTATGTGCCGACTACCCAATTCGATGATGGTGATGATGCTACCGTGGAGCGATCGGGAGGAGGAGCAAGTGGGAGAATGATGACTACATATGCAGAGGTCTTATTCTCAATGGTATGTCCGATTCTCTGCTTGATATTTATCGAACTTTGAATCTTCCAAAGAACTGTAGGATTCCTTGGATGCCAAATATATGGTCGAGGATGCATCAAGTAAGAAGTTTCTTGTTAGTAATTTCACAAATTACAAAATGGTGATTCAAGACCGGTTATGGAACAATACAATGAACTTCTTGGAATACTTGGAAGGTTTACACAACACAATATGCACATGGATGAGGCTATTTAGGTCTCTTGTGTTATTGACAAACTCCTCCTTCTTGGAAAGATTTCAAGCATACCTTGAAACATAAGAAGGAGGAGTTAACTCGTTGAGTTAGGCGATCATCTGCGCATTGAGGAATCTCTCGAGGTGCGGGACAATGACAAGCCAAAGAGTAGCAATGTCTTGGACTATCTGTTGTCAATATGGTGGAGCATAACAACTCCACCGTGTACAATGACAACAAAGGCAAACGCAAGTATCATGACAACACAAGGCGAGATCCTAACAAGAAGGCAACACCTACTTGTTGGAAATGTGGCAAGGCCGTCACATTAAAAGGGACCGCAAGGGTGTTAAAATTGGTGGTAAATCCAATGGATCGAGCACTCATGGTTCGTGGAGTGGTGGTTCACCAACTCATCGAAAGGTCGAATATGTTTAATAAGTCTTTTCGATTTATTATGTTACATATGTATCTCGAATCTTTTATGTGCGGGGATGATGATGTTGCGTGGTGGGTTGACTCGGTGCAACAGTTCATGTGTGCAAAGATAGAAGTCGGTTCAAGACTTATGAGTCACCGAATGATGGTTCTATTCTTCACATGGGAAATGAGTCAACAACCTTGGTGCATGGTCGTGGTTGTGTAGATCTTAGGTTTAGTTCGGAAAGATTGTAACTTTGTTTAATGTTATTCGTGTTCACGATATAAGGAAAAACTTGGTTTCAAGTAGTGTTTTGAATAATCATGGATATAAACAAGTTATTGAATATGATAAATTTGTTCTTTCTAAATGTGGTGTTTTATTGGTTTTGGTTATTTATGTAATCAAATGTTCGAAGCTTAATATTACCACCGGTGTTATTTAAGCTTTGTGACCACATATGATCGTAGTGTTTCTAACCTTTGGCATGCTAGACTTGGTCATGTTCACTATAAAAGGATGCAAGATATGTCTAGGGATGGTTTAATCCTCGCTTTTGACATGGACACCGAAAAGTGTAAAACTTGCATGTTGACCAAGATAACCAAGAAACCCTTTCGTGGTGTTAGTCGTGAGACTAAGATCTTGGAGCTTATTCACATTGACTGTGTGATTTGCATGCCACTCCTTCTTTGGGGAATAAGAAGTACTTTGTGATTTATTGATGATGCTTCTAGATTTTGTTATGTCTATCTATTACATACCAAGGATGAAGCATTATATAAATTCAAAGTGTTTAAAACAGTTGAATTACAACTGGGTCTTTGATCAAAAGATTAAGGATCGATAGGGAGGTGAGTACATGGATACTCAAGATTTCGATCTGTTGGAATAATCCATGAAACGATCGCCTTTATACTCCTCGGCAAAATGGTATTTCGAAAGGAAAAAGTGGTGTCAAGGAGATGGTTAATTCCATGTTGTCCTATTCAGATCGAGTCAAGGGTTCGGGTGAAGCTATGTTAATGACTTGCTATTTATTAAATAGGGTTCCCAACAAAAGGAACAAGGTTACCCCTTATGAACTCGGACTAAAAGGAAACCCAACTGAACTATCTCGTGGTCCGGGGTCAGAGGGTCGTTGTAAGACTCACGATCCAAAGCTAAAGACTTTGGGTGAAAGAGGCATCGATCGCATCTTTGTTGGATATGCCGAGCATTCCAAGGCTTTTAGGTTCTATGTTATTGAACCTAATGAACATGTTTCGCTTAACTCAATAATTGAATCGCGGATGCGAGACTTTGATGAGAATAGATTCTCATCGCCCCTAGACCAAGTCGAGGATTCCTAATGGAACTCATGACCTCGGTGTATCGAGGTCCTCGATGATGAACCATCGGTGGTCCCCGATGAGGTTGTGGTTCAAGAATTGAACTCGTGCTCGTGAAGAGCAAAAGGGTCGAATCCAAAGTCATTTGGACCGAGTTTCAACTATACTTTGTTGAAGGAACTGTGGATGAGGTCTCGCATCAATACTCCTATTGCTTCATTGTTGAGGATGACCCCAAAACATTTGAAGAAGCAATGAAGTCCCGTGATATTGCTTTACGGAAAGAAGCAATCAATGATGAGATGGATTCCATCATGGGGCAACAACACTGGTGTTGGTTGATCTACCTCCGTTGCAAACCTTTGGGTTGCAAATGGATTTTCAAAAGAAAATGAAGGTAGATGGAACTATTGAAAAGTTCAAGGCTAGATTAGTTATTCGGGGCTTTAAACAAAAGTCGTGATAGACTATTTGTATACTTATGCCCACGTGGCTCGTGACGATTACTATAAGGCTGGCGATTGCTATGGCATCTATTCACAATCTGGTTATTCATCGATGGATGTGAAACAACTTTCTTGAATGGTGAATTGGAAGAGGAGGTTTATATGAACCAACCTCGTGGCTTCATCTTGCTCGGAAATGAAAACAAGGTGTGTAAACCGATTAAGTCTCTTTATGGATCAAGCAGCACCTAAGCAATGGCATCAAAATTTGATGAAGTGGTTTTGTCTAGTGGTTATGTTCTTAACCAAGCCGACAAATGTATATAGAAAATTTGATGAATCTGTAAAGGAGTCATCATTTGTCTATATGTTGATGACATGTTGATCTTTGGCATCGACCAAAATCGAGTTGACGACAAAGGAATTTTTGTCATCAAGGTTCTCCATGAAGGACATGGGGAGGCCGATGTTATCCTTGGTATTAGGATTAAACATGAAAGTAAAAGAATTTCTATCTCTCGGCCTCATTATATTGAGAAGGTGCCGAGGAAATTCAATTACTTTGATTGTACTCCGTTGAGTACACCTATGGATACTGTGAGAAGTCGATGCCTAATCATGGCAAGCGTATCTCAACTTGAGTATTCTAGGGTAATTGGTGCTCGATGTATGCCATGACTTGTACAAGACCCGATATTGGTTTTGCGGTGGGAAAATTGAGCGGTATACTAGTAATCCTAGTGCTCACATCGCAAGCAGCTCAAAGGGCATCAAGTATTTGAAGAGAACTATGGATTATAGTCTCTCATATCTTGGTTACCCATCGGTGTTGGAAGGTTACACCGATGCAAGTCGATCAAGAACACGAAGACAATTGTCTACCGGTGGTGGGTATTCTACTTGGTGGAGGTGCAATTTCTTGGGCATCCAAGAAGCAAACTTGCATCACCGGCTCAACAATGGAATCTGAATTTGTGGCTCTAGCATTACCGGTAAAGAAGTCGAATGGTTGAAAAACTTGCTTCGAGATTCCATGTGGCCTAAACCTATAGCACCTATTTCTATCCGGTGTGATAGTGCGGCTACATTGGCTAAGGCTTATAGCCGGATGTACAATGGTAAGTCTAGACACTTAGGTGTCGGGCATAGCATGATTCGTGAGCTTATCATGAATGGGGTGGTATCTATAGAGTTTGTGAGATCTCAATGAACTTAGGCGATCACTTGACGAAGGGTCCGGCTAGAGACTTGGTTATAAAGTCCGCTAAAGGGATGGGTTTAAGTCCAACTTAGTCTTTGAATGTTAGGACACCCAACTCCTCCTAAGGAAACTTGGGAGCCGAGTTCAATGTGGAAAGTCGAACATTGATGGACTGGAGCACATGTTTTATTTACATCCCAAGGTTGTGCTCGAACTTCTTGAAAGGAGGATGAAGTCTTTACTTAATGGTTAATTTTCTTTGAAAAGTGCTTGGCGTGAGCATGACTAAAGAGGAACCACCTATGTAAATGTTGAAGTTTTGCCGCTCAGGAAGCTTTGGACTTTAGCTTTTACAACATTTATGAATTTGGATATGGACACATGGCTTGTATAGTATCGTGAGTCATTAAGTGTTTGAAAACTTGTGTGTATTTTATCTTCGTGTATTCAAATGGGTTCAAGGGTTCAATTCTTAGAACACCCGATTCTCGAATATTTGAAGCGTGTAATTTACTAAGATGGAAATTCAATCCTCATGACATTTCGTTTATGCACATGTTTTGATTGATGTTTATTTTCATGCAAAAAGTGAACTAAATTTGGGAGGATTGTTGGAAAATTTAGTGCATTTGAGGATTAGTTCACACCTTGTAATGGGTTAGGATGTACGGAGTGTACACCCATAAGGTCCATGAACACCGACTCTTATAGTGGTTTGTATTGGTAGTCTTGGTGAAAGTACCGCTGGTGAAAAATCGCTTGTGGAAAGTACCGCTTGTGGTTTCCATCGATAAGCGATGTTTCATCGATAAGCGTGTTCCCATCAAGTAGTGTATCCACCGCTAGTACTATGAAAGATCGATAGCGGTGTTTCCATCGATAGGTTGTATTTCCACTACAAGTGGAAAGTATCGCTAGTGGAAGCATCTTGCTTATGGAAAATCGCTAAATGGCGATTACAACTTCTTTATGACCACATTTAATTGGTCATGTAACCACTAACGCTATAATGGGATAATTATGAGGCTATTAATGGGCGATTAATACTCATAATTCCATGGGAATAGCTCAAGAGTAACCTCCTATATATAGGAGATCCGAACATGCATGAAGGAGACACAGAAAACACTAAACACTTATAAGCGCAAGGGTTAAAGAATTGTGCCTAATTCTCTAACTGCGTTTGGTCTTATCCCAAATAGATATTCGTGATACCCGGGCATTAGGGTCGAATAGTTTACTTTGGAAAGTGATCACACGATTCAAGTGATATCCGGTAACCACCGGTGGTATCTCACATCACGACCATTGTTTGTTTCTCACGAACAGTTGATCGCTTCACCAAGTTGATTATCTACACCCGATTTGGGACGAATAACCACCAACAAGAAAACCCCTTAACCCCTAAAAATTAAACAACTTTTTTTATAAAACAAATAAAGATTTATATATAAATATTTATACCTCATCTCGAAAATGATTATAAACATTATCACGTTGAGCAGCATAAGTTGTATAAAAATAAGGGAGAATTTCATCGATATCCTTACAAAAATTTAATATTACCTAACTATTTGTTTCCTCTTATTAAGGAGGTTCACAAAAACTTTTCCCTCTCAAATTTAAAAAGCAACCCATAAGTAGGTAACTAAGCTTATTATAAGCCTACTTTGTAGGCTTAAGATTATCTTCAATCAACTTACTATGGCTTAAGATAAATTCGCACATAAGCTCTTTTCGATTGTTGATTAGCTTATGATAAAAGGAACTTACAAGCCTATATAAGTCCATAAGCCACTTGAGATGAACTTATTAAAACCTCCGTAAATAAGCACATAATCTTAAGCTTGGGGGGCGTTTGTTTAAGCTTATTAGTTTGGATTCTAGCCTTATTGAAAAGCTAATAAGCTTAACTTTTAGGGATTACAAGCGTATGAGCTTGAATAAGCCATAAGCTCGAGTTGACAAGCTCATAAGCTCTAATAGGGTGTTTGTTTAAGCTTATTATATTGAATGAGTTCGTTTTCACGCTTATTTTCCATCTTTAAGTCATAATAAGCTCATAAGTCAACAAATAAGCTAGATATAATTGATCTATAAGAAATAACCATAGTCAAATAAGCACATAAACCAAAAATTAAATAAGCTTAAAATTTTGAGCTTATTACTTTTTAAAAAGTTCATTAAATTTTGAGCTTCTTACCTTTTAAAGAAATTATGACAAACATTTATGAGTAAAAAAAACATGTTTTAACTTAGGAATCCTAGTAACTATATAAGGCTCGGGTATGGATCTAGTGAGAAGAGAAATTGAAATGAGAAGAATGAGAAAAAATATTAGCACACATTTCAAATGATGGAGAGAAATGTAAGAGAAGATGCATATATATTTTCAGGTGCATCTGAAATATGCGATTGTGGTTTCTTATCACTTTTCTTATTTTAATTTTATTTATTCGATCCTTACTATAAAGCTCATGGAGGAACAAATATATTCATGTGTCCAATGTTTTGAAACCGGGTTTGTGATCGACCCGCCAAGACACCGGTCACCTGGGTCAACCAGATTCAACCACGGTCAACCAGTTAGACCCGCTTTATGCATATGTCCAAACATCCATTTCTAATTGTCAAAGATAACGTCTAAACATTAGTTTTGCGATGAAAAAAAGCAAAACTATTTTTCACGCCTAAACAACAAATCAAATGTGGACGAGGATATAAACTCGCATAATTTTTCTAAACAACCATAAACGCTACGGATTACGTGTTTATATTTCAAAAGCGTAAATCCCACGAGATTACAAGTTTATACTTTAAAAGACACGATCCTACGAGATTACAAGTTTATTTTTTGAGGTTTTGTATTAAAAAAAAAAAAGAAAAAAATTGATAAAACCAAACCCTCGCGGGTTTAAAACGGGTTGACCCGGTCACTAAAACCCACGGTCTAAACGGTTGACCCGCTTTTTAAAACTCAGGTTTTTGACCGTTTTTGTCCGGAACCGGTCCAACCCATAACCCGGCCGGCCGGCCGGGTTTCAAAACATTGCATGTGTCATGAAATCCAAAATAACTTGGCAAAAGATCTTCTCAGCACCCTACATGGAATATGTTGTTATCCTCGGTATATACACTGAGTGTATGACTTGACATTTAATAGAACATTGTAGTTGTTCATTGAGTGCAACTATCAATAAGCTTACTTTTGTTTTTTTTTTTTTTTCGTACTTCTTTGTTAGTTTAATACTTTTAATTTATTAAATCTTATATATATAAATATTTTTTGTATTTTCTATTTTATAATTTTTTAATATAAACAAAATTATAAATAAATAAATAAAAACATTAGAGGGAATTGTTGGTGTTTTATGAGGTACCAATAAAACAAAATTACTAAAAAAATACACATTTTACATCATTTTACAAATATGAACACTTTATAATGCTTTTACCAAAATGTACACAGTTGAGAATATCAATTCTGCTCGAATGTTTATTGAAGAGAGATATTGTACTACTCGTACTTATGAAAAGATATATTGTATATTTTATTACCCAGATTTTCATCCCACCAAAACCAACATACATTTATGAGGAGATATATTGTATATTTTTATTGAGAAATGATAGAATCACAAAAAGAGTACCACAAAAAGTCTCACAAAATGAGGTGTCCCTTCTTAATTAATTTAATTAGTGAGAAGAGAGAGAAAATATAAAAAAATACACTAATAAGGAAATGACACTTCATTTTGTAAGAGTTTTTGTAAAAGTGTTTTTGTAGTTATATCATATCTCATTTTTATTACCCACTAGCCCATGACTCCCCACTATCCCAAACCCACTTTTCAATGACCCATCTTCTTCCTCCATTTTTTCCGATCAAACTAACCACCGGGAGTTATTTATTTATTTATTTATTTATTTTATTTTTTATTTTTATTTTTTTGCATTAGAGCATTTTCTAATATGAAAGCATTAGAGCACTTTCAAATGTTTCAGCGGGCAAACCCTTCATCGCCACTCATTTGCTCGCCGATTTCAATAGGTTATGGGTGCTAAAAGACAATGAACACAACGAGCAAACCTTCTTCGCCACTCAGTTTGATCGCCGAGTTCAATAGGTTGTGGCTGCTAAAAGACAACAAATGCAGCGAGCAAACCTTCTTCGCCACTCATTTGCTCGCCGTTTTCAATGGGACGTGGGTGCTAAAATTATTGATTTCTGTAACACTACTTTCGATGGTTCATTTTCGTAAAGTGCATTCATATAATTTTATTTAAAAAATTCACACTACCAATAACCCATCGGGTGCTACTATTAGAGCACAAGGTGTTGTAACTTAAGTTATGAGTTAACACTACTCCACTTCAGGTTTAACATTTCAAACTTAACAAAAAAACACCCCTTATCATAACATCACATTTTGAGCCTCACTTTTCTTTTAAAACTTATAAATTACAATTTAAACCCTTTAACTAATTTTTCATTCATAACATCACCTCATAAATAATAATTCATTCATTAAATTCTATTACCTTAAAGAAATGACAACCAAAATTCAGTAACATCAAAATTTTCTTGGCCCAACTTTAGCATTTTGTGTAGCCCATTTGCACCCAAATTTTGGTTAAGAGCCGACCCATTAACTCAAGTTATAACCTAATTGCACCCTACTCAAAACAAACGCCTATCATCTCCTTATCACTCCAATATTATCACTCCACCAAACAAAAACACAGTCAACCACATTCATAACAACTCATCTCTCCACAAGTACATCAACTCGTTCCTCTACATCTAAACACCAAACGCCTTAATCTTCACAAACACATATAATTACCTACTATATTTCCATCAAAACGCAGCATACAAACATCCTTATTTCTCCAAAATACGAACGGGTACAGTATAACACAGTCTTTTATCAGTTCTCTTTCCGTGTTTTTTGCCAGTTTATACTTTTGACTTGTTAAACTTTATATTTTCTG
This sequence comes from Chrysanthemum lavandulifolium, assembly GCA_022545495.1. Classification (NCBI taxonomy): domain Eukaryota; kingdom Viridiplantae; phylum Streptophyta; class Magnoliopsida; order Asterales; family Asteraceae; genus Chrysanthemum; species Chrysanthemum lavandulifolium. Next base: position 282,830,232 of record CM040240.1, on the reverse strand, counting down.
TTTCGTACTTTTCGGTATGCAATTTTACACTAAAAGCATTATCACAAAAATAAAAAAGTAAAAAATAAAAATAGAAATAACTTAAAAAACAAAAGGCATATTTCTTTTATGTATCCCTTGTTCATTATCCATATGTTATCATCATGACCAAATCCATACTAGTATGGAAGATAGTGTGTCTTTTGTTTGTATGAAATAGCAAAGTACTTCTTAGTTTGTATCTTTGTAGCGATGATACGTTACTTGTACACTGGAGTCAATACTCGATAGTTTTGTGTTATGTTTGTCATTTTATTACCGATATTCATACATTTCATGATAAACCTTAAGTTCGTATATAAATTTATTATTTTTTTTTTCCAATACATTTTGCATTACTAGATGAAAATTTTGACTTCTGTAAGTCGGTTTCTAAAAGGTTCTTTTGTTACAAAATGACCCAAACGGGACACAAAACCATCTTTTTAGCTTGGATGTGAAGAAGAGAGTATAATGACTAAAACGGAACAATGAAAACAAATTGTATAAAAAAAACCAAATATAGGAACGCTCCATGTTCTACAATAAACAATGGTAACTTTAATTCACAAAAAACATAAATTATACGTATCCATAAATTGTGGTTCAATGTTTTTAGATTTTTTATGGCTAGTGACACAATCAACGTTTTTCACGATTCTTGCTTGTGACTCTGATAAGGATTTAAAATATACGTTTTTAAGGGGTCATTTAATTCCTAAATTCATGTATTGTTGATAAAATATTGCTTAAAATCGTTCATTTTCACTTTTTAGATACTTTGGAAGCAAAAGCTGGAAATCAAGCATATTTATACGAAAAGGGACGAGAAAACGAAGAAAACGATCAAGTCGGGAAAAAAGTCTGGAAAAGGGCTCCAGACGGCGTCACAATCCCTACGTGACAATGTCACTTATTAAAAACGAGATCAGGACTGCCCAGATTTATCAAGCGTCACACCATTCCAGACGGCGTCCGAGATCCTTAGCAACGTCGTTACAAACCCGACTTGGGCAAGACGAAACCCTAATGGGCGGTGTGCAGACGACGTTACAGCCATAAAGTGACGCCGTCGCAAGTGTAATATCTATATATACTTTTCGAAAATTCTATATTTTGTGTGCTACTTTAGGGATATCATTGGTGTTTGGTTTTGGTCCCACTTTTACAGTATTTTAGGGTTTTTCTTTTAATCTAAGATAAGTTCTTCTATCCAATTTATCATTATGTTTGTCTATTGCATGATTATTTGTTTATGTTCTTCCATTCCTACTATGTTTAGCTAGATTAATATAGTGTTTGCTTATATGAAAATGAAACCTAGTTGCTAATTATTGATTGTCGTCTCTTGTTTGATTGGTTGTTCACGTTAGAATAAGGAAAACCTGCTTCTACTTTAATTGTTGCGAGCTTGAACGTCCTAAATAACGTAGTTATGTCCTAGAGGGCACTAGAAGACTTTTCGTTGTATTTATTGTGTGAATTGCGGCTGTTGATACTAGGATATTCGGGGGAGATGACCACGGTCACTTGGAGATCCTGGGTTTTCTAGAGGAGACCAATACATTTATAGAGTTAGGGAACTAGGCACCAGCCTACAAATAATAATGAAATACAACGCGTAAATTAATTAAGAATGTAATAATTTGACTAATCAATAAGAGATAACTAGAGAGTAATGAAATCTAAGTAAACACGCCTTTAACTATCATAAGACTTTCCCTTTACTTTCATTGGAAGTTGTTTAATTAATTAGTTTATTTAATTTTAATCTTAATTAGTAGTTTAATTAAGTGATAATCAAAACCCCAATCTTTCAAACACGAGATTTTACTTGCTTTCATATAAAACATAAAAACACAAAAAGAATTATCCCTCACCCTAGACCTATTTGTCATACATCTCGAACTTCCCAACACTATTCCCGTAGAGAATGACCAATCTCTCGTGTCTTACCTATAATACACTACAACGATGAGGTGCACTACCTAAGAGGATTGTAAAACTTCTTCGGAGGTCTACAACCACCGCATCAGACTCTTTTGGGAACTCTCGGCCTGAACAATGTGAAAATGTAGCAGGAAAGATCTTCACAAACAAAAAGATCCTAACTTTTAGGTTGGACATACCGGTCGCAAACAAATCTATATTATGAAACTAAAAGTTAAGCTCACCGAGAAGGAAGATACCTCTCGCTTGTATAGGAAACAAATCTATATAATATAAATAAAAATATTTAAAGTCAAAGTTAGATTTAAAAAATTCAAATGGACTTCAATTTTGGGACGGATGTAGTACAAAATAAGCCATTGTTAACTAAACTTATTACTCCCTCCGTCTCAAAATTATAGTCTCCTATTGACTTTTTCGGTCTTTCTTGTAGAATTTTGACCTTAAATATTTCTGTTTGTGTTATATAATAATTGATGCAAAATATATGAATCGATTGGGTTTTAAATCTATTTTCATTAGTATATCTTTCATCAACTATTGTATAACACAAACAAAAATATTTAAAATCAAAGTTGAAAAGCAAAGACCAAAAAGTCAATTGAGGACTATAATTTTGAGACAGATGTTGTAATTTACAAACACACATTACTAAAGCTAACCAATAAAAATCACTATAGTCCAGCCAACCGAGCACTGTTTCAGCCCACTCAGCCCATAATCAATCCAAATTATTGTTCATGCAGTTTTTGATTGTATATTAAATTGGAGTGTAATTAAATTGTGAAGTGTGCAAATTATCTTCTTTTTTAATTTGATGCTTGAACTCCCCTTCCCTAAACGTTAGCCATCCAACAGCCTCTCTCAAGCCGCCATGTGGCACTACGGTCAAGTGATAGTACAAGCATGTATATCGAGTGCTTTGCCTTTGGGAAGGTTTTGTAATGAGAAAAGGGTTTTGTAAATGGGGTATTAATGTAGGGCAAAACATCCCTGATGTTAACTGCACATAAACTCCCTGCTGCAAAGAAAAATTTAAATCCTAACTTTCACATTTATTACCCTTTAACTCTTTTAGTTTTACACATGAAGCCCTTGGTTTGACTTATTTCAACACAGCAGCACACAACTTCCCTGGAGCAAAACTGCAGGGATCATTTTCCCATTAATGTATTATAAAACCTCAACACACACAACACAAATACATCAACACTCTTATCCTCATTATTGCATTTTCCTTTCAAGTTCTTATAAAAGTTAGTTAGCTATGCCTACTTTCTTTAAATTCTTGTGATGCTCTAGTTTTTATCTTAGTGTAGCTTTTTTCATTCTTGCATATTTACTTGTTTTCTCTTCTTTAATCTTTTTTTATTCACAAAATTTATAAAAATACCCTATGTGAAGTTGAGTGTACAAGGTCTTGTGTATGTGTTTTTGCGCACTTTAACACACTCATCTTTGATATTTTATCTAGTTTTTTTTATTAGTTTAAACTATAAAAAAATATAAAACAAATTTGTGGTTTATTTTTGGGAAAATCGCATAAAGCAGATCATCTTGCCATTTTTGTCGTTGTATGTAATGAACTATTTTTTATCATTGTGACACTAAGCTTTTTAGATCGTCTTTATTGTGTGTCTGGGTGACCGCTTAACTTTATTGGAGTTGGTCAAGTTAACGACCGTTAATTTTATTATTGCACCGTTAGTCCTTTTAAATGCATTTTTTAACGAGCGTTATTATTTTATTGCAGCGTTAGTCCTTTTCGCCCGTTTTTTACATGTTTTCGTTCGTTTTTACACGTTTTTGTTCTTTTTTACACGTTTTTGTTCGTTTTTGCACGGTTTCGTCCATTTTTACACGTTTTCGTTCGTTTTTGCACGTTTTTACATGTTTTCGTCCGTTTTTACAGATTTCGTTCGTTTTTACTCGTTTTTGTTATTTTCGCCCGTTTTTACACGTGTCCTATTCGCCCTATTTTAAACGTTTCGTCTGTTTCTACATGTTTTTGTTTGTTTCAACACGTTTTCGTTCGTTTTTACATGTATTCATTCGTTTTTGCATGTTTTCGTCCGTTTTTACACGTTTTCGTTTGTTTTTACAGGTTTTCGTTCGCTTTTGCACGCTTTCATTCGTTTTACACGTAAAACAAACGGCGCAAAAACGCAAAACTGCAAAAGCGAGCAACGTGTAACATCAAATGAAAGAATGCAAAAGCGAACAAAACGTGTAAAACAAATGGCGTGTAAAATGAACGAAAACGTAAAACCGACGGCGTGCAAAACGAACAAAACATATACATAAAACGAAAACGTAAAAGCGAGCAAAACGTGCAAAACGAACGAAACGTAAAACGTGCAAAACAAACGAAAATGTGTAAAATCGAATGAAAGCTTGCGGCGTGTAAAACAAACGAAATGTGTAAGAACGGACGAAATCGCAAAACGAATGAAAGCGTGTAAAAGCAGAATAAAGCGCAAAAGCGAACAAAACAAAGCGTGTAAAAGCGAAGCGAAAACGCTGTAAAAGCAGATTTAAAACGCAAAAGCGGACGGCGTGCAAAATGAGCGACAACGTGTAAAAACGAACGAAAACGTGCAAAAATAGGGCGAAAATGACTAACGGTGCAATAATATAATAACATTCATTAAAACAGACGAAAAGGACTAACGGTGCAATAATAAAATTAACGGTCGTTAACTTGACCGGCTCCAACAGGTTATGCAGGTCACCGGCACACACAATATCACGATCTAAAAAGGTTGGTGTCACAATGATTAAAAAAAAGTTTGCTACATACAATGACAAAAAGTGGCAAGCGTGATGCATTTTTATGCAATTTTCCCTTTATTTTACAAATTTGTTAAAAGTTTTTTCTATTCGTATTAAATTTTTGCGAGGGATTTATTTTTACGTTTATGAAGAGAGAGAGAATTGTTTCCCAACAAACTCTCGCATATAAATTCTATAACTTTTGTAGGCCAAATGTTGTGCCACCCGTTAGAGACTTGTATGCTTGAAAAGTTTGCCATCAGGGAGCAAACATGCGTGGAGACCGCTTCGTCAGGTTCATTTTTCACAGACGCGAGCGAGTTTGTTCTAAACACCTTTGGGTATCCAACCTCAACCGGTATAGGCTCCTCCAGGTTCTCCCCGGTGAGATCGCCTCGCGATCTTATTACGGACGATGGCGGGTACCTTTGTCTTCACACGACTTTAAAACTAGTCCCGCCTTAGACACAAACAATTGATGTCGCTCTTTGCATTGGTCGAGTAACAATCTGCTGCTCTCTTTCCCCGCCTAATGAAATAGTATTTTGTAAGACCGTTTGAATCGGCCACATCTCATTAGGTAACACTAGATCCACCGTTATTTGAGGTCCTACGTCCATCTTGCAAGTCGAAACAAAGTATATACCATCATTCTTGAATGCACGTAACACTAACATCAATGATAAAGATATGTACCCCATTTTTAACTCTTAAACCGTAAGTAGTAGTGGTGAAATAACACAAAATCTGTGAGCAGATAGATAGGGTGAACCTAAACACAATCAATCAAGGCGATCCATGAGAGATCTCATATATACCTCAAGGGAGGGCCATCACAGTTAATCATCGTCTACAAAACAACAACCTACCTACGTTCTTACAGATACTCCTCTAACAAAAGAAAGCACTATATAGTTCAAATTCGTAAAATCCCAATTCAAGTATCAACAAAAACAGATTCTTATATATAGTTCAAATTCGTAAAATCCCAATTAACAAAATGTTTGACCGATTTCTTATACATAGTTCAAGTTCCTAAATCCTAATTATAATAATCACATCGCGTTAACGATATACTAACCGACCTGATATAAGCCAATTTGGATTCTACTGATGGATTCCATCGAAAGCCATTTCTCCTTCCTCCCAAATGTGGATTCTATCAAGGCCAAAAGTTAGTTATAACTTTTGGCGGAAAATCATACTTCTTCTTTTCTTTGTATAAATACTCATTTCCATTTCACTTGTAATTCATTCATGAAAAGATTTGTAATATCTCTCTCTCAATTCCATTACAATCCTAGTGAATCATTTGAATACAAATACGGATTCATTTCTTCTTATGTGATTCCTGTTTGCTTTCATAACAACTACATTTCTTAAGCGATTTACGGTTGTTACTATACGGTACATATCAAGTGGTATCGAGCCCTTTCTTGGCACCGGATAATATTCAAGATTGTTAAAGCGACATTCTTGATTTCGGTTATCTTCTCCGCTGTAATTCCGCAAGAAACAAGATTTTCGGAAAGAAATTAGTCACCACTAATTTCACCTATTCTATTACATCGATTAGTGCCAAACATTTGTACGGTCACAAGGCTAGCCCTTAGTGGTTAAATTCTCTAGCCTTGAACAAGTCGATCGAAGCATTTGGTTTGGGTAATCAAGAATAGGACCGATGAGTTGTTATTCCATTGTAGATGAGCAATAATATTCTTGGTGAGATGGTGAACACAAGAACCACGATTAGTAATCAAGATTCTTCAATGGAATCACTCCAACAAAGCGTTAGTGATTTACAAAGAACTATGGCGGTTGATGGTGAAATGCAAAGAATGAGGAATGGTGAGGGTACCAGTTCTGGGAATCATGGTAACAATGGTAGAAATGGTGGACAGATGACTACACAATATGGTAGGTTGTCTAAATTTGAGTTTCCAAGATTCAATGGGGATGATGTAAAGGGTTGGATATTTCGGTGTAGGCAGTTCTTTTGTCTTGATAATGTAGATGATGAATTGAAAGTGGGAATTGCTGCAATGCATGTGTATGACAAAGCCTTGGTGTGGCATCAGCAGTTCATTAAGCGATTTGGTGAAAACAGTTCTTGGGAGGTGTATGAGAAACAAGCTTTGCAAAGATTTGGTTCATGCTTTGAAGATCCAATGATGGATTTGAAGAATTTGAAACAAAGCGGTAGTGTGCTGTGATATCAAGATTTGTTTGAAGATTTGGTGAATAAGGTGGAGTTGAGTGAAGAATATGCTATCGTTTGTTCATTGGAGGTTTGAAGGATGAAATTGGGATGCCCATTAGAATGTTTAAGTTGTCAACATTGATGGATGTGTATAGTCAGGCCAAGAAACAAGAAGCCACTAATGCTGCATTAAAGCCAAGGTATAATTTCCAATCTCCTATGAGATCTCTTACTACTGGTTATGTCAATAAGGATAAGGGCATTCTACCAAAACCAGTTAATAGACCTATGGCTTTGCCTGCACCCACAAGAACACCATATGGGGAAAATAGACCATTTAAGAGATTGACTCAAAAAGAATTGGAGGATAAGAGGGCTAAGAATCTTTGTTTTTACTGTGACCAAAAATATGTGCCTGGACACAAATGTAGTGGTCAATTGCATTCATTAGAAGTGGTGTTGGATGAGGAAATTGAGTCTGTAGAAGAAGAATAGGCTAATGATGAAATGGGTCATTTGGGGAATTATGATCAGACTTTTGAAATTGATCATAATAATGAAATGGTGGCTCAAATCTCATTGAATGCACTTACTGGTGTATACAATTATCAGACAATGAGGGTTAAAGGTATGGTAGGAAAACAAGGGGTGCATGTGCTTGTGGATTGTGGAAGTACACATAACTTCATTGATTTGCGATCGTTAAAAGTTGGGTTGTAAGACTAAAACTATGTGTCCTTTGCAAGTGTCGTGGCTAATGGTCAAGCTATGACCAATACCTTGATGTGTTGTGGTTTGTCTTTGACCATGGGAGAAGACACTTACATGATTGATGATATGGTATTACCTTTGGGAGGTTGTGAAGTAGTGTTGGGAATACGGTGGTTGTCTACTTTGGGAGAAATGGTGTGCAATTTTGAAAAATTAACCATGAGGTTCTATGTGGGCAATAAGAAAGTATGCTAAGGGGTTCTCAGCAGGCTACACTTGATGGATGCAACCTAGAAAGCAGAATAGTGCTATGTTGAATTCTATGACTTTGTGTGTCATCTGTATCATTTTGTAGTATGATAGGGACAAGTATGATTGAGTCACGTAAGATTGAGGAAATTTTGGGTGACTTTAAAGGTGTGTTTGAAGTTCCTCTTGGTTTACCACCAAAAGATCACATGATCATCATATTCCTCTTATGCCAAACACCTCCGTTAACATCGGACCTTATAGGCATCCTCCAAGTCAAAGGATGCCATTGAACAGATGGTTCAAGAGTTATTGGATCTTGGTGTTATCGGATCTAGTCGAGTTCTTTTCCTCTCCTATAGTCATGGTTAAAAGAAGGATGGCGGTTGGAGAATGTGTGTTGACTATAGACAATTGAATAAGAACACCGTCAAAGACAAATTTCCCATTCCTATGATAGAAGAGTTGATAGATGAATTACATGGGTCGGTGGTGTTTTCAAAGCTTGATCTAAGGTCCGGTATCACCAAATCAGAATGAAGGAGGAAGACATTCATAAGACTGCATTCAGAACTCATGATGGCCACTATGAGTTTTTAGTGATGCCTTTTGGACTCACAAATGCTCCTTCCACATTTCAGTCACTAATGAATGAGATCTTTAAACCCTATTTGAGGAAGTTCACATTGGTTTTCTTTGATGACATCTTGGTTTATAGCAAGTCAATTGAAGAACACATTGTACACCTTCAAATGATTTTGCAAACTATGCAGGCTCACACCTTGTTTGCAAAACGAAGCAAGTGTACTTTGCGATGTCTCGGTGGAGTATTTGGGTCATATCATCACCGATAAAGGGGTTGCAATGATTCTTCTAAGATTGAGGCTATGAAAGATTGGCCTACACCCAAGAATGTGAAGCAACCGAGAGGATTTTGGGACTCACAGGCTATTATAGGAGGTTCATTAAGGGTATGGAATAATCAACAATCCATTAACGCCTTATTGAAGAAGAACTCTTTTGAATGGTCCGACATAGCTCAAGAAGCTTTTGAGCGTTGAAGTTAGCCATGATACAAGCACCAGTGTTGGGTTGCCAAATTTTGAGAAAGAATTCTTTGTGGAAACCGATGCATGTGGGAACGGTATTGGTCTTGTATTGTTGCAAGATGGTCATCCATTGGCATACCTGAGTAAGGCTTTATCTCTCAGACATCAAGCTTTGTCCACTTATGAAAAGAATTTTTAGCTGTTATTATGGCATTGGAGAAATGGAAAGGTTACTTAATGGGTAGACATTTTAAGATCAAGACTGACCACTTCAGCCTTAAGTACTTATTGGATCAAAGGCTTACTACTCCTTTCCAAGTTAAATGGTTGCCTAAATTGCTTGGGTATGATTATGAAATTGTGTATAAGAAGGGCAGTGAAAATGTGGTAGCTGATGCTTTGTCTAGGAAGGAAATGCAGGGTCAATTATTGGCAATGATAGCTACTAATGTGACTACTGAACTTCTCAAAGAAATTGAAGAAAGTTGGGTGACAGATGAGAAGTTGGCCAAATTAATAAAGCAGTTTGAAGATCATAATTTTCAATCAACAAAGTACACTTGGTCTAATGGCCAGTTAAGAAGGAAAGGTAGGTTGGTAGTGGGAGGTAATGAGGTATTGAGAAAGAAAATCTTCTCACAAATCCACAATGAATCAGTTGGTGGGCATTACGGTGTTCAAGTGATTTGTGCGAGAAGATGAGTTCTATTTGTTATTGGAAGGAATGAGAAAAGTGGTTAAACAATGGATCGTGGAATGTGATGTGTGTCGGAGGCAAAAGCACGATCTCGGTGCCTATCCGGGACTCTTGCACCTTTGCCTATACCGGTTAGAGTGTGGAGTGATATATCCATGGACTTTGTGGAAGGATCGCCAAAATCTCATGGGAAGAGCGTTATATTAGTGGTGGTGGATGTGCTCGATAAGTATGCTCATTTTATTTCCCTTCAACATCCTTTCACAAATGCACAAGTGGCACAAGTGTTCTTAGATAACATCTACAAGTTACATGGTTTGCCAAATACCATTGTAAGTGACATAGATAAAGTGTTCCTAAGTGCTTTTTGGCAATCATTGTTTTGGTATAACACAAATTTCCACACTGCTATCCAGACTACTCCATTTGAAGTGTTATATGGTCAAACACCACCCATCCACATGCCTTATTTGCCAGGGGAAAGTACTGTTGAAACTGTGGATAGGACAATGCAAGCAAGAGAACAGTGGTTAACATGCTTAAGTTTCATCTGAAGAGATCACAAGATAGGATGAAGAGTTTGGCAGATAAACACATAACTGATAGAAATTTTGAAGAAGGTGTTTGGGTCTATTTGAAACCGCAACCATACAGGCAAGTGACAATAGACAAAGTCCTTATAACAAACTCTCGACCAAGTACTATGGTCCTTTCAAGATCATAGAAGATTGGCAATGTGGCTTATAAATTGCGACTTCAAGTGGTAGTCAAATCCATCCAATATTTCATGTGTCCCAACTTAAGCTTTGCAAAGGGTGGTGGATAAGCTCGAACTCTTCCCATGTGTGACAATGAAGGACTCCTATCGGTGTTACCGGTGAAAATCATTGACATGAGGCTGGAAAGGTTAACAATAGAGCTGCATTTATGTGTTAGTACAATGGTCAAATGGCGGTGAAGAAGAGGCAACTTGGGAACTATATCTTGAACTCTTGAAGAAGTACCGGGTTTGATCAAGAGGAAGCAATCGAAGATGCTATTTGACCGTGGAAAGTCAAATGTTAAGGGAAGGGTTTGATATAAGCCAATTTGGATTCTCTTGATGGATTCCACGAAAGCCATTTCTCCTTCCTCCCAAATGTGGATTCTATCAAGGCCAAAAGTTAGTTATAACTTTGGCGGGAAAATCATTACTTCTTCTTTTCTTTGTATAAATACTCATTTCCATTTCACTTGTAATTCATTCATGAAAAGATTTGTAATATCTCTCTCTCAATTCCATTACAATCCTAGTGCATCATTTGAATACAAATACGGATTCATTTCTTCTTATGTGATTCCCTGTTTGCTTTCATAACAACTACATTTCTTAACTGATTTCTGGTTGTTACTATCTGGTACATATCACGACCCTCCTCAAGATTCACATAACCAACGTTTGTATCAGATTAGTACATAAGATCCAACATTTAATCGAAGACTTAAATTCACATAAAACTTAACCCTGAAAATTAGGGTTTCAATTAAAAACATGAAATTGTAAATTAATAAATCAAGAAACCAATCAATTGCATATCAGATTAAAACCCTAAAACCCCCAAATTTGATTGAAAAAAAGTTAAAGAACATGAAAATCAATGGTTACCAGGTTTTCGAGAATCAAGGTTTTTGAAATGTGGTTTCTTGTTCGGGTTCGGGTTCTGTTTTGTGTTCTTCTTCTTCAAGAGTGATTATTCTTTGGGAGGGAAGGAAGGTGATTTGAAATACTTTACTAGAATACCCTTTGTGATTTTTTTTTTACGTGACTAGCAAGTAATCTAAAATGTTTTGGGATGTTATTTTAAAACTTGACCTCGTGGATTAGCCGACCAAACTGTCGTTAAAAATCAAAAATTTTGTTTATGAAAATTCTACCGCATTAGTTCTGTTTATTGAATTTACGTTTGCAATGCCATATAAAACCTCTAACTAAAACTCGGACTAATTACATTTCTTTTCTACGATGTAAGCAAATCCAGTGAACTACTCCCTCCGTCCCAAAATATTTGTTCCCCGACAAAAAACACATAGTTTAAGAAAAGTGCATTTATTACAGCTTTCTCTTTCTTACTTTTTGACAAAATGACAGTTTTACCCTTAAGTAATTAATTAAATTATTCTTTAAAATTTGTAATAATAATTTCAAACAAGGGCAATATAGTAAACTTGATCAAACATTCCTTTCTATATTTAGCATGGACAATTATTTTAGGACATACAAAAAAGGAAAGGTGGACAATAAAATTGGGACGGAGGGAGTACTTAACTAACAACTTACACAGGTACTTATTTGCAAGCAGAATCACGAAACCACCCTTTATAGAATCTTACTACTTAACAACAATTTCAAAATGATTTTTTATAAACTTGACAAGTATCTGTGCATATTGACGAGAATTCTCTAGCAGCAACTAATTATATATAGTTGCGATATTGCGTTTTAAGTGTTTTGTGTAACTATAAAAAGCTTTTTCCACAAGTTACATTGACCTCATATTGGCTAAAAAATAATTCCATACTGACATCAACCGTAACGTATGCATAAATTATCAAAAAAAAAAAAAAAATTATCAGAACTATTTTGTAGCCCTAACAATCGCCCACACTGTTAACATGAGTTTTTAAATTGCATAATATCATAACTTATGAACAAGAAAATAGATTTAAACTTATAACATATTTTTAGGATAGAGTTAACTACATTTTTCTGTCCTTGTGGCTTGTCAGGTATTAAAAAGCTTGAAATAACTAAAACACCCTTGCATTAGTAAATAAAATAACTAAACTACCCTCCTTCCCTATCTATCTTCTTTTCTTATAAAGAAACACATCGACACAACTAAAACACACAAATTGACAAACACCATCTAATCATTTGATCATCACCATCCTCAACAACCCAACCAACACCATTCATTTTTAAATTACAAACCCATATATTTCCCACCACTATACCTACAAAGATCTTAAAAATTTTTACACAAACACGCCTAAAAACATCATCATCCTTATAAAGTAGACAACTAACACTCCTTCCCCCAAACCACCACCCTATGCCGCCACCGGCTACTTCGGCCACTCCTCACCACCACACCCGAAATCATCACCGCTAACATCTGAACCCTCCACCACACCCCTCACAATTTGATCTGCTTGTAAATGATAGATGGGTGCCAAGATTTATAGGTTTATTGTGTAAAAGTTTTTCCAATTTCAAATTAGTTTGTGTAAAGAACATTTGAGTTAATACATTTTTGGTCTTTTTGGTTTGTTGGTTACAATAGTTTCATCAAAGAACGCACCAGCGATCTGGGATGTACTTGTACAAAATATCCGAACACTTATGTCGGGAACTTTATTACTAACTGTCTTCATGCAGGAACTCATAAAGACCGGGAGTTCCGAGAAAGACCTTTACCAGCATCAATATCATTAATATCACATCAGTTTTCACATGCTCATACCAACATCATAACGAAAGATAAAGATCAAGAAAAGTCAAAGAATCTACAAAGTTTAAAGATGAAGATAAAAGAAATGAATGCAAGAACTACAAAGATCCAAAGTCAAAAGAAGTATGAGCATGTTGGAAAAGGCAGAAAAACACTGAGGCAAAGACGTTAATGAAAGGCAGACAACGACATTATCTGATCACGACAACAACAAGAACAAAGAACAAAGAAGTAAATATTATAGACGTCATCACTAAAGAATGTCAAAGATCAAAGGACGTCAAGCAACCTACAAAGACTAGAATGACAACAACTTGAATAGCCAACCCTTAGGGAGAGATTGTCGGGATTACGTGTAATCATTATTAAAGTATCGGTCATTAGTTATTGTAACATGTTGCTAATTATATAAGGCTTGTAAATTAGTATTTAGCCCATGGCCTATGTAGCAAGCCCATGGGCCTTGGTTTATGTCTTAAACGTGTAAAGAAGGTTCTAAAGGTGTTGCCCTAGCCTTCCACCTCTATATAAACACTTGTAAACCTCCTTGTGAGGTTCTTGGTTCATTTTATGCAAATACATTTTCCATATTCTTAACATAAAGTGTTCCACACTATCTCTCTACTTTCTCTCTCTAGTTTAAATGTGTATGTTGATGTGAAATCGGAACCTAACAGGCATACAATGGCTTTCAACTTTGGTGAATATGAACTGTAATTTCAAAGAATTGAGGATGAGTTCCAGGTATAATAACAAGATTATGACCCTTAGAGGAACTGCAAAGGCCTGTTTGTAGTGGATGGAGGGGTAGCACTATTATAATACTAAATTATAAATTTATATAAATTGTAAGTTATTTTGGTTTTGGGTTTCTATTGTTTTGTTCCGATAAAAAAGTAGGAATCTTTATTTAAATGTTTTTTTTATTTGATACTAGTTATAATACCCGTGCACGCACGGAGTTTTTGACGTAAATTATATTAATTTTAGATATCACACACGAATTCTTGACATGTTGTGCATTATTTTTAGAAAAGTTTATAAATAATGATCTTTCTATTTATATTTGTTGTTTGTCATATCATTACTTGAAATTTATAGAAAAACAATGAATACTTAATATGTGTCGTTGCATTGTAACCGATTTTAAATAGCAAATTACTAAATGATATTTTATATGCGTCGCTGCTATAAGTACAACCCTTATATATTAATTTGTAGGGCAAATAATAAAAAAAATCTTAAACTTGCCACCTTTCTTCTTGAGGTGTGAACAAAATTTTTATTTCGAGGGTAATATACTTTCAAATTCATCTTCTTTAGGGATATTTTAATGAACAGGTTGGACATTTTGCCTCTTACCCACAAGAGCAAATGATGGCAAGTATGATATTTTTTATAATTTGCCCTAGTTTTTAATTATGTTAAATTTTGGATATGTATTAAGATAAATTATTTAATGATTTATAATTGTGTTAAATCTATGATAAAATGTTTTGTTTTAAGTTTACACTATTTACTTATTAAGATAATTTAGCCCACCACCACTTCCATTTGCAAAGGACATGAGTTTAAATAAGTATACGCGTGCATGGCACGTGTGGGGTTCAAATAAGACTTTTAACCCTTACCATTTAGGCGGGAAAAGCGTTCTGACCATTTCATCATTTCATTTGTATATAACACAATTCATTTCACATTTGTAAGCGGTTTGATTTTGTAATTCTCTCAGTAATAAACTTCTACAAGTCGGTGGCCATAACAAATCCCATTAACTAATTCTTGAGCTCAATTCTTATTTGAATCTCCTTGATTCTGTAAGAGTGTATCAACCGGTATCAAAGCGATCGATTAAGATCTTATCCCATAAACCTATTGAGTTTGATCGTCACGATCAAATTCGCCAAAATACATTCGTTTGTTAATTCTTATTCCGTTTTCTTAGCCAAAACACGTTTTCCGTCGGTAAGACATTATTTATTATTTAAAAAAAGATTCATCTTGCCATTTCCTCTTACGGGTAATAGGGCAAAATGTCCAACCTGCTCATGAAAATACCCTAAAGAGGATTAATTTGAAAGTATATTACCTCGAGAAATAAAAATTTTGTTCATTCCTCGAAGAAGAAAATGATGAGTTTAATCTTTTTAAACATTACCCCTAATTTGTGTATCACATTAACTCGTACTTGCATTTTGATATTTATAATCACTTATATATATATACACTTTTGAGTTCTTACGATTAAGTATTTAAATTCGAAAATGGGTTTGAGTTTTGGCCATTTGAGTATCTAAATTTGACTTTTATTGGGTAATCAGATGGCTACGTAGCAAAATCGAGCTTTCCTGTTAATCGATTTTTGTTTATTTCATATGTTGAGTTTTCAAAAATGGATAGAAATCGCTTTTTAGCTAATGAAATAAAAGATTGCAACTGATTTTCTTAACCGACGCACAAAAACCTTAATTGAAGATGTCTATATAGTCTATATACAGGTATCTATTAAGATTATGAAAAAGAAAAAAAGAAAGAAAAAAAAATGTAGTAGTTAAGTATATGCAGTCTGAGCGAGTTCTCGAAGCCCTTCAGTGGCTTGTACAGTCGGATTTTGAACATTGTTTAGTTCTTGCATTTAAGCTTTATGAAAGCATATAAATTAATCTGTGGGACTAACATATAATCAAATTTGACTTGTTTTTAGCATATGTACAGAGAGATTCAACTAATATGTGCAGAGATGTGACTATTACATACCTTTTGACTTGTTTTTAGCTCTGTTATTTGGTTTTTAATCATGACCAAATCCTCTGGTTTTCAAGTGTGGTTCAATTATAATGCTGGATAACGGACCAGTCTGTGATTCAGAAGATAAGTTTAAAGCAGAACTAGTCTAAACCAGTTTAGGAATGAATCAAATGCATACACATGTAAACCAATTTGAAATAGTATTGTTCCAAACATCAACTTCAAATATAAGTAAAAAAAACAAGCTAAAAATAATTCCCAATCTCTTGATCATATATGGTATATACATATAAGGAGTATCATGCCAGCTAAGTTTCTAAAGTATCTGCAATACATATAAGCTATGCCTTCTAAACATTAGTTTATCTTCTCAGTTGATGATTTGATTTGTTCTTTGAACAAGCAAACTCATTTCAACTCGTTTCCACTCTTCAAAACCAGTCTCAACTATATCGCAGACCCGCTAACTAGTTTAAACTTGCTGAACTTGAACCTAGTTGCTGAACTTGAATGACTTTAGTTTCTGATGCAGATTGACAATCCAATTTGTTAACTGATACACCTTCTTGTACCTAGTGTCTATGTTAACAGATGCACCGAGATAAGACACAACGGTTAAAAGGAGGACTATGTGAAACACGACCCATTTTGCCACTGGTAATGCAGACCATGTAACACAAACAGAATTCACAAAATCCAGACCAAAGAAACACGTAAGATAACTAGCGACATACAGAAGCTTAAATAGCAGAGTAGGCATAAACTAAATAACCTCCTTAAATAACGTAAATTTGGGTGAAGACCTAGCAGATAAGCTCAAAATCATTGATTTTATTCTCTATGTAATACACTTGTTTCACTATGACACTAGAAGAGAAATTTACAAAAGCTTCTTACAATTATGTCAACGGAAACAACCAAAAAAAATGAATTTTACCAAACGGTCTACCTGTCACCTATTATGACAACTACTAGCTGCAGATATTAAGTTTCTTAGCATAAACAAATGCTCATCATTAGATATATGGAGTGACAAACGAAGGTATGTTACCATTGTTTCCTTTTCCCAAGTTAAAGGTCCTGAAGCATAGAAAGCCTCCAATGTAGAACGATATGCATCAAACTCTTGTCTATGAATTTCATCCGCCCATGCCTCGTCAGTGTCAGACTGATCAGCATCTCCATGCTAAATCTCTGCGCCTCCATGGTAAAACCCGGCGTCTTCATAGTACCCCGATTGACAAGTGGACTCTGAATCACTGTCATGACCTGTTCTACAATACATATCATAGGGCTTATAGTTATTACTGCTACAGCTACCACTAGAACTTCAGTGGACGTTCCTCATTCTCCTCGTCTTGAGTATAACAACATGGCGAAAAGGTTATAACAAGAACATACCCAATCCCAAGAATAGGAATTACCTGGTCCGGTGACTGTAGTGTCTCCAACCCAAATGTGTAATACACCACAAAAGGTCTTAAAGCCAGAAAAAATGTATGGTTCTATTAGAAGATGAAAAATGAATACGGAAGAACTAAAAAAAAACATACACAATCCCAAGAATTCTTATCTTTGGGTTCATTGAAAAATTCATATATTTGCTGAACTTCCCGTCATTCAGATCAGATCAGCAGTTCTGAAAAGCAATCCCAAGCGCTCATTTATCAATACAGAATACGCGCCTACAATTTAATATTTAGTTCTTATCACAGATGATATCCATTTCAGTTTAACTATACGTGATTGGTGACTTGGTCCAGTATTCACGTTGACCTATTATTCTTTAAAAATCACAGATAGATATGTAAGCTAACCTAAAAGCTTCACCTTTTCAAAGGAATAAGTAACCAACCTGCTTTGCTGGGACATAAGTACCAATGAAGCAGCAAGCCCTGAAATAACCACTCTAACTGCATCCTTGGTTGATATTGGTGATGCTAACTCGGCAGAACATTTGACGTTTATATCTAACCAGGACGTGTCATTATACACTTATTTTTATGCATACAACTTTCGAAATTGTATTCATAGCTAGTAGGCTCCAAAGGTGTTGGAATCTATAAAAAAATGCTATAAAGAATAAGTTTGGTGTACTTTTAGGATTTGGTAGTACCTTCTTTTGCCTGTAACCCTCAGGCATCATGGTAGCTTCAATCTTCAAAGAGAAGATAGAAAATTCAAGATATATCGCTAGTAAAAAAGCACGAGAAACAGTATAATCGGTTTCGTAGACCGGCATCTTCATCTATCAGCTTGTGCGGTCATGTCCATAATTGATTTGGTGCATATCAGCAGAATCTGTTACAATGCCAAAAGAAAGTCAAGACAAATGACATTACCGTAATGATCTAAATCTTCAAATAAAACTGATTGAAGGAAGTATGCTTTAAAATTAGACTCGACTCATCTGACTGGTTTTTCTGACAAGACACAACAAGAATCGACACATTTATGAATAAATAAGTGAAAACTGTCAAATCTAGTGATGGTCGTAAAAATGCTTGTTGCGCTTTAGCATCTCGTTATAACAATGACGGTGCATAGTGTGCCAGCATTTCATCACATCAGTGTCTTTCATTGTATCGAACATATACTGCAACAGAGATAAGAATAAAGTTTCACAAAATGACGAAGCATAAAAGATACAACTATGAAAGACGCAAACCTCATAACATATGGGACAATGATACTGCATTGAGTTTTCAGCACATGAGTGGTTACCATGTAGACCGATGGAATAGCAGGATCCTGTGAAGTTAACACTCGGTAAATTCCAAAAACAATGTCTTATACGCTAACAGGTGAAACGGACAAAAAATAGCTCAGAAGCAAACGGGTCGTGGGACAAACTTTATTTAGATTATTTTATTTTATTTTTTTATTTTTTTTTTTTATTTTTTTTTATAATCATTAATGAATCATATCTCTTTTAACATTTTAGTCATAGTAGTTTTTTTGGGTAAAGAACATTTTAATCATAGTTACATTATTATAGAAATAATATTCTGGTCAAACCCAACCCGCCCATCTTGCCAGTTGCCACCTCCAAAATCTGTGTAAACATACCGCATTTTTTGCAATGGAAGATGTTCTCGGGCGACCACCAACCCTGAGCAGAAACAAAATGATGTAAATTAATAATACGTTCAACATTCTAAAGAGTGAAAAAATACCAGCTATGAACCTTGATGAAAACTTGTGATGTCTTAATACATCATTGTCGTAGAATATGCAGATAAGTATTCTCCCATATTGACACCACAGTTTGTGCATGTGCGACCAACCTAGATAAATAAAGAAGGAGTATTTAGTACTTTTAGCAAGTGATCGCTCATTAGTCATAGATCAAGGTTTTGAAACGTACTGGCTGCTCAGTGTCACAAACCGAACAGATCACCTGCAACAAGCATAACATATTCACATTAGTTTGGTTTGAAAAATGCACGTTCAATACATACTTGTTTCACATCAGATCGAACAGCTCATGGCGGTCATAGATGATGCATTTCAGCATATTCTGAAAGTTTGAAACAGAAAGTCACAAACCTTTTATTCAGAAGCTCAAATTCCACTCACGCCAACTTTTTCCGCGCAAAGCCAGCACAAAATGGAGGTAATTTGTACACCACAGTTTTGAAAAAATACGTGTTACGACAATTCTGTCCTAAGGCACAAAAGACCGAGCAAAAAACACATAGTAGGTTAATTTGTTTCAAGGGCAGATTGGTAATTTTACATAATTTAGCGATAAATACAATTAAAAAAAGATGTACAAATCCCTCCTTTTTCTAACAAACGACGTAGATCTACATAACTGAGCTAAGCAAAACAAAGCAAATCACATGAAAACGTACTACAGCCTCATTGTAACAATGACAACAATCATAGACCTCGTTGCAACAAGGAGCTCAAATCATACATCTTCTTCTATAGTGTCGCATTGAATTTTCAACACATGAGCAGTTATCCAACAAATCCATCACACAATTTTTCAAATAGAAGCAAACCTTAAAACTGAAAGCGTCACCAGAGGAAATAATAAGGATCGAGGAAGCAATACGTGAAGAATGCGCATCAGAAGCAGCAATTGTTATTCAGTTGAAACCTTGATCAGGGATCCAAACCATGGACACTGCACTATGTGGACATTCATCAGCAAGTTGCTCCTTCACTTCTTTGAAATAAGACTAGCAGGATCAGCAGTTGCTCCCTCGCGTGTATGGGATGACCCAAGCAAGAAGCTGATGAGTTACAAAGGACGTGAAGCAGCAACTTGGTACTTGTCTCACTAAAATTTGAAGTGCAGCACTTGTGGTTGTAAATAAGAGTATTAGAGTCTTCGTAGAGGAAAAATTGATATTTGTTTGTAAATAAAAAAAATTAACTTGTTTGACAATTAAAAATCGATATGCTTTTTCGACGTGTCCATTTCTTTCACCTAATTGGCTTAGTCATTTACTTAGTGTTGTTTGGCTTAAGAGTAGATATAAGGAAATATGTGAGATTCATCTATGGGGGTTTAGTTAATACATACGAGTCTCAAAGTTATGAACAAAACTAGAGATGGCAAAACGGGTGAATTTGGGTAACGGGTCAAAACAAGTATCTTAGAATCATAACAGCTAAACAGCATAAGACCGAATTGGGGTAATAAGATATTCTTTCCAATCCTTTTTATTATCATGGGTATAAAAACATAAAATTCCAAATTAGCCTATAAAAACCTTAAACGTAAGCCTAAGATTGTGCACTGGAATAGGGATATTTGGAAGAGTTGCTTCAATCACATTCAATCTCAATACTATCAACTTCGTACCCATAAATATTGATCTTCAATATAGTTACTTTTAGGACTAGTCCATGGTTTTTACATGATTATATATCACGCACACGGCACACATAAAGAGATACCATACCAGTACATAAAGCTTTCATGCAAACCGAGCAATGAAACTCAAAGCTAGTTTGCCAAATCTATTGATTTACAGGAAGGTCACTAGTACAAGCATAGTCAAACCATCTTAACAATTGAACAATTATGAGCTACAAAAGACCGAATTTGGGGTAATAAGATATTCTTTTCAATCTTTTTTATTATCATGGGTATAAAAACAGACAAACAACAACAACAACAACAACAACAACAATCCAATCCCACCAGGGCAGGGTATGGGGGAGGTAAAATGTAGACAGATCCTACCCCTACCCCAGGATAAATCCGGGAGTAGAGAGACTGCTTCCAACGAGACCTCCGGCAAGTGTAGGTGTGCGGGATAAAGAAGAAAGTAAAGAGAGCAGGACAATAAACAGCAGGCAAAAGCAAGCATGTAAAACAAGCAACAGGGCAAAGCAAACAGAGTAGCAACAAAAGGGACCCAAAGAAAGGCAAGGGGACCCAGGCAAAAGACACCAAAGTTAGGCGCAAAAAAAAAAACAACGAACCAAGGCACAACGAAAAGCCGGCTAACCTAGGGGAGCAACACAGAGCAAAGCAGGCAACGGGCCTAAAGCTAAGGCAAGGCAAAAAGAGGCACCAAAAAAAAAAAAAAAAAGGGCAAGGCACAGCAAAAGCAGGGCAACCAGAGGGAGCACACAAAGCAAAGCAACGCACAGGGCCTAAAGCTACAACACAGCCTAAACCCACTAAGCACCTATCCAGGGCTACCCGCAGATCCTAATTCTATCTCTCCACCCTTTCCTATCTGAGATCATTTCCGGATTAGCCTATAAAAACAAAGATACGGAGTATTCAATTCCGGATTAGCCTATAAAAATCTTAAACGTAAAGCCTAACATTGTGTGAACTATAATAGAAATATGTGTCAGAGTTTCTTCAATCGCATTCAATCTCAATAGTTGTAAGTATAAACAAAAATCAATGTCAAAATAAATACTCCATAATTTATTATAATTTAAGAATTTATGACAAACATTTATAAGTAAAAAAAACGAATACATGTGATAACTTAGGATTCCTAGCTACTTATTGCTTGCCTTGAACATGGGGTGATACAAGGCTCTTCACAAATAGGGAGGCAGAAATAAATTTATGTGTCATGGCATCCAAAATAACTTGTCGAAAGATTCTCTCAACACCCTCCTCCTCATATAGAATTTTTTTACCCTTAGTTTTAAACCGAGAATTCTTCGGCTCATACAATGAGTGTATGACTTGAAATGTAGGCTTGCAATAATGTGGCAACATTTCCCAAGATTGCTTAACATTGTAGTTGTTCATTATCCATACGTTGTCATCATTCCCAAATCCATAATAACATATGGATAAACATCCGTTCAAAACGCCTAGTCGGCGATAAGGTTGCCATTCATAACGTGGATCATCGGGTTGGGGGATTTCTTTTAAATCTTCTTTAGACGGATCAAACGAAACAATTGAAACCACCTTGTTATCATCTTCCGCAATCCAGTGAAGAGAGCCGTTATACAAGGCACCAACATTAGTAACAAACTTATAACGATTGCCAAATTCCACAACTTTCCAAACATTTAATCTCAATGAAAACACATGAAAACACGTCTCGTCACCTAGTACTACCTTGTAATCATCATTGACAGAATCGTAACCAAAACCGGAACATAAACGGGCGACTTCAGGAATGGTGATTGGCAGGTCCCCCGGGAGTTTTTTAATATGTCTAATGGAAGGGTTTATTACATAAATATGTTTAGCATTAGGAGTAATCAAACAAACTAGTCCATTAAAAGAGCCTATGATAAAACAATAAGTAACACCATCCGTGCGACGTAACGGGGAGACGCCGTGCGGTAACGCAGCGACATTAATCCTTCTAATTTCATTATTCCTACGATCTTTATTGTAGCTTTGAACAAGATGTTTCCTAACAAAAAAAGGGTTAGAGATTAACGATTGCCATGACTTACAAACAGCCTTGCATCGAGTCAGATCTTCAACATCTGATCTTGCTAGTATTTCTTCAAACATATCGAGATCGAGTCCCATCGCCTCGTCTGCCATTCAAACAATCAGACCCTAAAAGACAGACACAGATGCGGAACATGTGGTGTGTATATATATACTTGTCAAACTGCTTACTTATATGCGTAAGTTTAAGGTTATTAGTTAATGTTTCTGGGCTGAGCCCAAGTAAATACTAAACTTTTGGCCCAACCATTCATAGTCCAACTCCAGCAACTCCAACTAGGGGTGAGCGAAAAAACCAAAAAGACCGAATAAACCGAAAATCAAAACCGAACCGAACCGAACTAATAACCGAACCGAAGTTGCTAAAACCGAACCGAACTACTAATTCGGTTCTCGGGTTGGTTATGCGTTTGGCAGTTTGAACCGAAAACCAAATTCATATAAATATAGATATTTTTTATATATTAATATACTTTTATGTATTTTTATATATCAATAATATTATTAAAAGGTTATCATAATATAATAAAACATTTTTTATGCATCAAATATATTTTTTTGCTAAATACTTATGTAATTATTAATTTTTTTTAATAAATAGTGAAATTCGTGTTATTCGGATCAACCCGAAAACCGAACCGAACTGAAAACCGAATTTGAATTTGGTTCGGTTTAGTTCTCGGGTTGACTTAAAAATTTCTTTTAACCGAATTAACCGAACCGAAGAAACCGATAACCGAACCGATCAACACCCCTAACTCCAACACAAACATAAAGATTAATAAAAATCAAAACTTTGTAACACCCAACAACAAAAAGATACAAAATCTATTACTCCATAAAAATCAAAACTTAAGTCAATACGATCATAGAAGAGGCTTCTTAGTTGAACTTTTAGATAGTAGCCGAATAAATCTATTACTTTTTCCTTCCCAAAACAAGCGTCTGTTTTGACTTTTTGAAATCTTTTTGTTCAGCTTTTACTTTAAATATTATTGTTTGTGTTACATAATACTTGATGAAATTTATAACAATAAAAATACATTTAAAATCTAATTCATTCGTATATTTTGCATCAAACATTATATAACACAAACAAAACTATTTAAGGTCAAAATTGAATAAAAAAAACTTTAAAAAGTCAAAATTGCCACTTATTTTTGGACGGAGTTAGTAGATAAGGTATATAAAATCAACTCAAGGCAAATTTAAAGAGCTCCTTGTAGAATTCACGTAAATGCACCTTGTTTAAAAGAAAATTGTATCACAAATCCTGTTTAGATGAAGAATTCACGTAAATGCACCTTGTTTAAAAAGAAAATTGTATCATAGATCTTGTTTAGTACTAATAATTTGCACTTTTTAGGTGACATGACAAAAGGGATGAAAGCCATGTGTATGATTATTGAGAAGTGAGTAAGTCGTGTTGTACCAATTGCATCCATTGTTTGATTGTTAATATGTGAGAAAAGTCGACTAAGAGATGTACTTACAAAACACCGTTAGGCTTACCGTTCCTTGTTTGGATTGTCTCCCATGATTATCCTCCGACTAAGAGAGTAAGTAATCGGTTTAGGGTTTAAGGAGTAGTGTTCGGGTTCGAGATCGTACCTTAAACGAGGGATGTGATTCCCTTTATATACGCACGGAATCCTTGTTGGTTCCGTGTTCCTCAACCTTCGCGATCCCGCCTTAGTCGGTTGGGAATGATTATCTTCCTATTTAGAAGATATCGATATCTATTCCATCAATAGATTCGGTTTGGGCCTTCATGAGCCCAAACGTCTAGTCGGCTTAGCCCGCTCATACCGCCAAGTTAGTATTGACTTTAGTCGGGTCCGTGACCCGGATATAGACTATACGTCATCATGTCCCCAAGTCTAGTATGCAGCATGCGTAACTACGGATGCTAGACTAATTATCGTAGTCCATGAAAAATAAACAAAGCGTAGCAAAGAAGCTAAAGAAATATCCTCTTGATACATTGTATCCAAACCGTAATAAAGAAAATGGGCACCTCAGAATCGGGGAAAGGTTATCGCACCCATGTCCCATCAAACAATCCCAACCACATATTTAGGGTTGGTGGATCCACGTGTCGATCATCGCGTGGAGGAGGAAGGTTATATAATCCTTCACTTCATTTTCACCGCTTCTACACACAAGAAAAACGCTATCCGCCATTATCATAGCTTCAAACACTTCCAAGCCTTCATACCGAAATATCCCTAGGTAATCGCTACCGCGCCTTTGTTTTTATTATAAACAATACCATGGTTAAGGAATTATCGGATTTTACGCCGACATAACGGAGGAGGAGCTTCGACGCTTATGCGTCGATTATTATATTCCCAGTAGAAGACATCCGGAAGTTCCGGCTGCGAATGCGTCGATAGCGGATTTCCCCGATGGGAAGATTGGGGTATACACGCGATTCTTTGAATTCGCAAATCAGCGCATACCCCTATCGTTATTCTTAAGTGATGTATTGAATTATTACCGCATACACTTATCCCAGCTGCACTGTATAGGTGCGGCAAAACTAACTAATTTCGAGGTGAACTGCCACTTATTGGCCATTAACCCCACAATCCACCTGTTCCGCGCATTTTACCACACCACGTGGTCAAACGGGTGGGTTTCCTTCGCGAAGCGCCCTGGGTCACTCCAATGTTATACGGAAAAGTTAGACGCGCCGTAAATTGAGGAAACCTTTTTCTGGGTTGACGACGCATGCTTTCCGTCTCATTTTGATTTTTACTCTAAGGGGACACTGCCAAAGGATGAGCGCCCCCTCCCTGGATCATATAATGCGGAGGATGCGGAAACAATAAATGCGAACCGCATCCCTATTAACTCCTACCCCGAGGAGTTCTTGGTGCATATTGGCCTGAGCCGCAACTATTTTGGCAGTTCAGAAGAAGTTCCTATCTTCTTAGGCGCCGATGGTCAGGGTGGGTGCTCATGCTTGCACTCGCTGAGTTACATTACCGTAAGTTTTTCACCGTTTGTTCTTCGTACTTGTCGTGAACTGCTTGTATTTCTTTGTTGTTTGCAGAGATGGACCTGCTCCGTGCACAGCAACCGACGGCCTATCAAGTAGAGGTGGGAACACGGCCACCGAAAGAGGGAGAAGAGCCCGTGCTTGTTGCGGTGGCGGGCGCACCTAGTGTTGGACCTAGGCGAGGCGGGGAAAGTTCATCCGTTGTGCTACAAGCAACACCTTTACAGAGTGTGCCCAGTTCTATAGCCCCTTCATCTCCAAGGCAACCGACGCCCGAAGCGGCGGAGCATGTGGAGGAAGTGGAAGAGAAGAAGAAAGTCAAGGATTGAGCGCAAAAGGATGCGCAGATGGCGATGGCGCCGCTACCTCTCAAAGAAGCGCCCGGTTGTGTTTAGTGTGGAGTCATCCTCAGTGATGTTGCGTCGCGCCCACCATCACCTGACACATCTATTCCTGCGTAAGTATCCTTACAAGATTATGTACCGCAATGTCTCATGATATTACTGAATAACTGTGAATTTCTCGTCATGTTTGTAGGTTTGAACAATCCGCAGAGTCGCCCCCCCAATCAAGTCCAATGCGCTCGAATCATCCGGGCTGAAGAGCCAAAGCGATGAGCCTAGGACCTCTGGGGATGCGCCCATGGGGCAACTGGTCGATGATCTGGTCTTACTTGCTTCGCGGCTAAAGGCAAAGTATTCGGGAGAGACTAGCCAAGGTGCCGAAAAAGACCAACGAATTGCGCTGCTGGAGGCGCAATTGGCTAGTGCTAGGGGTGAAGCAGAGACTATGGGGTCGTACGCTAAAAAGCTCGCCGAAGAGAAAATGGCGCTGATGTGCCAAATAAATCAAGAGCGTGCAGAGGCCGCGGGATATAAGTCTTCCTGTCATTGGGCCATGAAATATTTGGAGAATGGTAAAGACGCGATGACCTCCCAGCTTGAAAATTTTGGCGCTACTGTGAAAAGCGCCCTTGAAACTCAGGAGATGAAGTTGCGCAAGTTGAGTCTCGAGTATGACGAGGAGTTATATCCTCAACTTCTGTCGACCATTGCTGAGCGCAGATGGCTCATAAGCCATGGGCTTCGACTTGTGCGCTAAGTACCCTAGAGTCGCAAGAGGTCGCTGACTCCTTCGGGATGTAGTTAAGCGCTACCGGAGCGTGGGAAAGCAGAAGCCATTGAGAAGCTGCATGAGGCTAAGCTTCTAAAGGTACCCGTTGAGCAGGTACCTAATTATGACGCGAAGGCTTATGATAATCTGGTCGCTGCCATGAAGAAGATGAGGGACTTGGAACTCCCCATGATTGCTGAACTGGAGCGTGATCAGGACTATCCGATAGATGTTATTTTTGCAGGTCTGACTCTAGCACGTCATCGCGGTGGAGAAGCCGTTGCACAGCCAGACTATTATCTTAAACCTGATGCATCCCAACTGCACATTCCTATATTCGCGCGCCCCAGGGATATCTTGAATCCTTTTGTCCTGGAGAGGGAGGTCCCTATGAAGCAAGTTTTGGAAGCGCATGCGACGAGGCTTGCTCAGAAGAAAGGTATTAAGGGCAAGGCTGTTATGTGTGGTGTCGGCGCGGCGCACCTCCCTCGGTCTGACGGGGTGCCCGTGAGTGTTGCCACTGTGGCTCGTCGAGACGCGGATTTGTTGCAGGAGCTGAATAGGGTTGGGAATGCTACGAGCCGCGTGGGTAGTTCATCCTTGAAGCGTAGTCATAGTTTTTAGATTGTCTCTTGTGCTGTAACTATCTTTGGGAAATAACTCGTAGTTATGAAATAAATCTCCTTTTGTTAAGTGTTTGTGAATATATTTTGCAATTCGTGATGTGCATACTTATCTGTTTGTCTTTGCGTAAAAGACGTATTCGTTGTTACATGTATATGCAAGTGCGAGAATACAGGAAATCCATAATCATGTATGAAGATCCTAAGATACTTTAAAAAATAACTTCCAAGTATTATCATAATCGTGTATGTTTAATGATATGCAACGTACTGTACATACCGAATTAAGGAATCAAGTATTTTGGTTCCACAGTTGTTAAACGTGCACGTGTGCGTTGTTGCGCATCCGTCGTAGGATGTGTACAAAACTTATTCCAACGTCTTGAGAATAAGGTGTTTAACAAGGATACGTGATCCAGTGTTGATGGGTTTGCAACCCTCTTATTCAACAAGTTGTTTAGTAGGTTAACTTATCCTTTTACCATCATGGGTTTATTATGGTGCATGCACGCCATCGTGGGCAAGAAATAAAAAGTTATTAAGACATAGAGTATATGGAAATAACAAATTGAAATATGTCGCGGAGTTAGCTAGAAACCGCGGCGTTTTATTGATACTTGCAAGTTTTTATAATAAGTAAATAAGACAATTATTCTAAGTAAAAGAAAGAGTAAATGCATAGATGTTTATTGGGCACTGAAAGTGCGAGAGCGTCTGTGCGCTAGGCCATAGCCATTCCTATAGATAGCACCTCTTGAGGTTGCAGATGTTCCATGTGCGTGGTAGTTCACGCACCATCCAAGCCTCTCGAGCTTGTACGCTACTGCTCCTAGTGCTTCGGTAACCTCATAGGGTCCTTCCCACTTTGGTCCAAGCTTACCCGTGTCTTCCGCGTGGCTCGCGCCATTAGCGCAGTAGACAAAATCACCGGTCCGAATGAAACATTGCGCACTTTAGCATCATAGTATCCTTTCATCCTTGACTTTGATTTTGCTTCCCAGATAGTCGCGCTCGCGCCTTTCTTCTAGCGATCTAAGTCGATACGCCTCGTCATCATTGGTTGCCACATTGATTTCAAAGAAGGCGGATAGTTGGCATGCCGATCTCACCGGTATGACGGCTTCATCCCATAGACTAAAGAGAAGGAGTGTCGCCGTCGGCCGGTCTTGATGGAGGTGCGGTGCACCCACAAGACATGTGATAGCTCTTCTACCCATCTTCCTTTGTGCTTTTCTAGGCGTGCCTTAATTCCTTCACCTAAGCTTCGATTCGCTCGTTCCACTAGGCCGTTGGTTTGTGGATGTTTAACTGACGCGAAGTGTTGTGTGATGTTAAGCTTCTCGCACCAGTCCCTGAAAGGGTTATCACAGAATTGTTTCCCGTTGTCCGAGATGATTTCCCCAGGGAGACCGAAGCGGCATACAATGTTTTCCCATACGAAGCGTTTCACCTGGTTGCCAGTGATTGTTACCACTGCCTTCGCTTCGATCCACTTGGTGAAGTAGTCTATGGCGACTATGAGAAATTTTAGTCCACCCGCTGCGATAGGAAAAGGGCCTGCGATGTCAATACCCCACTTGTAGAATGGCCATGGTGATGTTATTGGTGTTAGCTCGTGTTGTGGTTGGCGCGGACGGGTCTATGAACTTGGCAATCGTTGCACTTCCTTATCAAGTCCCGCCACGGTGCATGGTCGGCCAAGAGTATCCTCGATCTCATGGCACGTGCCACAACGGACCGTGGTCCTGAGTGCATACTGCATGAACCTTCATGGATTTCTCGCAGTACGTAATTTGCTTGTAAGGGGCCGACACAACGGAGCCATGGTTGCAGGAAGGAGCGTCGGTACAATATGTTGTCTCGCAGCTCGAATCTTTGCGCTGTGCGCCTTATCCTGCGAGCTTCCTTCTGCTCTTGGGGTAACGCTCCCTTGCTTAGGAAGTCCGTTATCGGTGTCATCCATGTAGGACCTTCCTCCTCTATTATCGTGGAGATTTCCATCTCCGAAATTGACTTGCTTTTTAGTGTTTCCACCAGCACTTGCTTTGATAGGTGTGCAAAGCTTGTCGAGGCAATCTTGCTTAGTGCATCCGCCTTGCGGTTTTCCCCTCTAGGAACTTGCTTGATAGTGAACCTGTCAAAGCTTTTTATCAGTGTCTTGGTTTTGTCGAGGTACTGGATCATATTATCTTCTTTGGCCACATATTCACCCAACACATGGTTGGCCACTAGTCGGGAATCCACATTTGCCTCTAGGTTACGTACACCCATTCGAGCCGCAATGCGTAGTCCAATGAGTAGGCTTCGATCGCCTCATTGTTTGTCGCTGTGAATTCAAAGCGCAGTGCGTAAGTGAATTCCATTCCCTCTGGATTTGTGAGAATGAGGCCTGCTCCTGAGCCATCAATGCATGAGGATCCATCTGTAAACAAGATCCATGGATCTTGTAGTTCGGTCTTACTTGGTGTGGGTACCTCGTCGGTGTCTGGCTTTTCAATGATGAAGTCTGCCAGAATCTGTCCTTTGATTGCGGTACGTGGTCTGTAAGAGATGTTGTGCTCACCTAGCAATACACTCCACTTCGCATCTCGCTCGATGCGTCAGTTTGGAGATGATCCGCTTGATCGGTTGGTCCGTGATTATCGCTATGGGTGTGCTTGGAAGTACCGCGCGCACCGCTTAGCAAGAAATACCAACGCCGTAACTAATTTTTCCATGGCGCTATAGTTCATCTCCGCCTTCTTGAGTGCCTTGCTTATGAAGTAGATAGGGTTTGTATCGAGTCCCATGTCGTTAGTAGCACCGCACCGATCGCGCCTTCGCTGCGCATAAATACATGATCGCCTCTCCCCGGTCGGGTGCGACAAGTGTTGGGAGCGCTGCGATGTTGTTTAAGCCGAGTGAAGGCCTCTTCGCCTCCAGTAGTCCATCCGAAATCACCCTTCTTTATACACTTCTTGAGTGTTTTGAAAAGAGGTAGTGATTTTTCCGCCGATTTGGATAAGAACTTTATACACTTTTGAGTGTTTTGAAAAGAGGTAGTGATTTTTTTAAGCCGCCAACTTTCCGTTGAGAGATTGACTTCCTTCAACGCGCGGTGAAGGAAGTTCGATGACCGCTTTGTCTTTTTCGGACATGGTTTTATACCGTCGGTTCTATAGGTATCCAAGGAACATGCCTTCAGAGATGGCCAAGGTACACTTTTGGGATTTAGCTTCATATTGATCTCGTAGAGTTTTGAACGCTTCTCAATGTCACGCACTAGCTCATCTTCAAGATGGCTTTTATGACCGTGTCATCAACATAGACCTCTAGGTTGCGCCCACCTATTTTTCGAAAGCATTATCTACTAACCTCCGTAGGTGGCGCTCGCATTTTCAAGCCAAAGGGCATTTTGTGTAGCAAGAGACGCCTGGCTTGTGTGAAAGGCCGCTTTTTCCTCATCCTCCCTAGCCATTTGATTTGATGATATCCCTTGTACGCGCCGAGGAAGCACTTTAATGGATATCCGCACGAGACTCTATTTTCCGCCTATCTCGGTAAAGGATAGCGCCTTGTGGACATGCTTTGTTAAGGTCGGTGAAGTCACGCACATTCGCCACCGCCGTCACTCTTCTTTACCATGACCGGGTTGGAAAGCCGCCATGGTAGTAAACTTCCGCATGATTCCCGCCTACCGCTTTGTGTACCGCCAAGATTGCTTGCAACGCGCCCGGCTTGGCCGCTTCTTCCGGCGGATGGGTGAGTATCCTTGTCGGATTCTCGCTTATGCTCGTGATGAGCGGTACTCCGTCATGTGTTTAGGCTCCCATGCAAAATATCCAAATTCTTCGCAGAGTGCACATACGCTTGTTTTGCCGTTGTCCGACAATGAACCTCCGATGGATATTTCGCTCCGGTATTCGGTGAATTGCTACTTTCGATTTGGAATCTCGTTGTCATTGTCAGGTCGGGTTGGTGCCATTTCGCATGCAATCGTGTTGCATTCTCTATGTGGTACGGTGGCGTTGTAAAGAGTAACAATACCACCTTCCACCGGGAATTTAAGCATCCCATGCGCCGTTGATGGCACCGCCGATAGTCGATATTCCGTGTCTCCCAATAATGCCATTGTATGGCGAGGAGATTTAATCACCATGAATTCCATCCAGCCGCTATGGAGTGTTCTTCGTTTCCAATGTCGACATGTAATCGATTTGCCCCATAGGCCATATCTTCTCACCAGAAACCACCAACGCCGCTCGACCGGCTTAACCGATCGCGATTTCGTGACGCAATGTTTGAAACAAAGGCTCATACATGATGTCCGCAGAAGCTCCACCATCAACATACATGCGGTGGATGTCGTGACCCCGCGCTTATTTCTATAGTGAGTGGTTCCACCACGCGTTGTCCGCGTTAAGGCGGGGAAAGAGATCTCCTTTCCACGTGAAAATCTCGGCCGACCTTCCGCCTTGTGATCCGCCGCCATGATTGTATCATGTAAATGGTGTCGGCCTTGTCTTTAGGTGTCTCTTTCTTATTGCCACTCTTCGTTTGTCCTTTCCTTCCTTGATATTCTTGACCAAATGGTCCAATCGCCTTCTTTGACCATTTTGTCAATGAGTTGGCGCAGTTGGACACATTCGTTAGTGGTGTGGCCCTTCCATGCGTGGTAGTCACAATATCCATTCCTGCGCCGATCCTCCCGGGTGCGATTTGTGGTGGTCTTGGGAAGTTCGCCCTTCGTCATGAGTATTTCCTTTGGGGTTTTTGTCACGGGTGTATCTGCTGTTATCCCTCCCGCCTCCCCGATCGCGATAGCTTTATTACGGTTGCTACTCCGGTCATTGGGTTGTCTCCTGTGTTGTTCCCGCGACCGATAGTTTGAGGAGTTTTTTTGCTATCCGCCGCGGTGGCTTCTCCCGGACGAAGGACCTAGAGCGTTCATGAGTTCATCAAAAGTTTCGTGAATCTTGTCATTCAACCTCTTGATGAGTTCGGGTTATTAATTCCATTCATGAAACCGAGATTTTAGCACTTCCGGCATGCTTTAACTTGCATGCATTCATCTTTAAAGCGCCCATGAATGCGCCAGATTCTCCTGGCGCCGCTTTACCCCGCAAGTTCGACAGATTTTTAGCGCACTTTTTCCGTTGAGTAAAATTTAGGCGAACGCCTTTCTTAATTCTTCAAAACCATTTATACTCCGTCGTGGAAGCTTGTTGAACCGATTCGCGCTTCCCACTAGTGTGGAATTAAACATGTGGCACCACACGGTTGTGGCCAATTCTCAATAGTTGCGCCGATTCGAAGATTTTAGGTGATCGTCTGGATCACCGTCTGGCCATAGGTCTTGACATTAGCAGGCATGCGCCTCTTCTTGTTCTCTGAGAAATCGCTAATGCGTCTAGTGAACGCATCCACCTTCTGACGGCGCCATGGGAGAGACATGTCCTCCTCTTGGTCATTGTGTCTGATTCTTGACTTCCAATGTCCTGTATCACTATCCT
This sequence comes from Chrysanthemum lavandulifolium, assembly GCA_022545495.1. Lineage (NCBI taxonomy): Eukaryota > Viridiplantae > Streptophyta > Magnoliopsida > Asterales > Asteraceae > Chrysanthemum > Chrysanthemum lavandulifolium. The sequence goes on along the minus strand of CM040240.1, from coordinate 282,797,208 downwards.
CGTTGTCCGAGGAGTTATCGGAGGACGAGTTTTCCTTCCTTCGGCGCATACCGGCTATCCCCGTAGTCCGGATCGAAGGACTTTCACTTGGGAGTACCTCCACCCAAGTCTCGTTATGCACTTTGCGGCTACCCGCCTAGCATAGACACCGGTACGCCGCTCATTTTCATCACTATCGCTCAGTGATGAGAGTGAGATGTCTCATCGCCTCGATTCTCCTTCCGATCCCGTTGAATACCGGGGTCGGCGACCGCTTTCTTCCGCGCTTCTTCTCGATGGCGCAGTGGGGAAGTATCGATTCGAATCAAAATTTAGTCGGGCTTGCAAGTTCCGACCCGATCTCTTCTTTTCTTCCTCTTGCATGAGGGTAGCTAAGGCTTCGTAGTTTTGGGATACGAAATCTTCTGGCGCCAGCTGCGGCGCAACTCCTTCTAGAGCGAGTGTGTTTGTTTCTACTACTATGCCCTTATTCCGATTTGGTGCATCTGGTGCCTTTGTCAGGTCAGTTTCTAGCACCGATTGAAAGGGAGTGGTAAGGACAGTGCGCAGTGGATCTACTTCACTGGCGGTGGTTGCAGTGGCTTGGGTTGTCCCCGAGCGCGGTTCCACCAGTGGGAAGACCGAGTCTTGGCCTGATCCCTTGTTTTTAGCAGCGCTGGTTGTCCCAGCGGTCTGTTTAGGGGTCGATCCGCTTTGCGGCTTCTTTCCCATAAGGTCTGACTGCGATCGCTGATTTCCATGCTTCGTCATTCTAGTCTTGGTTCTTAGTGAATGGTCCCACGGATGGCGCCACTTGTTGATACAAAAGCTGGGCGTTCCTTGTTTGGGCTCCGGTTCTTGTACCAATTGCTGATTGTTACTTGAGACCTGCGCACTAAGAGACAGAAAACACCGTTAGGCTTACCGTGGGATTGTCTCCCACGATTATCCTCCGGCGTGAGAGTAAGTAATCGGTTTAGGGTTTAAGGAGTGTTAGGGTTCTGAGATCGTACCTTAAACGAGGGATGTGATTCCCTTTATATACGCACGGAATCCTTGTTGGTTCCGTGTTCCTCAACCTTCGGCGTATCCCGCCTTAGTCGGTTGGGAATGATTATCTTCCTATTTAGAAGATATCGGATATCTATTCCATCAATAGATTCGGGTTTGGGCCTTCATGAGCCCAAACGTCTAGTCGGCTTAGCCCAGCCTGCATCGGGCCAAGTTAGTATTGACTTTAGTCGGGTCCGTGACCGGATATAGACTATACATCATCAAATTGTGTTTGAATTGGTTGTACTATTATAGACAAGATTGCGAACTAATAAAGGTTTTTGTTGAATGACATTTGTATTTAATTAAGCAACTAACATCCGCAAAAGATCGAAGTAAGATGAATTTTAGAGCCTAATATTGTGCAAGCGATACAAATTCAGAAGCATTACATTAGTCGTTTCATATCTCAATAGTTGTAAGTAAAAAAACTAAGATCAATGTCAAAACAAATACACCATAATTTATAATAGATTTCAAAATTCATCATAAACATTTCTTAAGTAAAAAAAAAAAGAATAAAAAAATGTGACACTATATGTGATAACTTGCGACTCGTATCTATTCATTGATTGCCTATAAGATGAGGAGATACAAGGCTTTGCACGAATATGGAGGCACAAATATATCTATTCATAGTTGAGTTGGTTTCCCAAATATTTTGGCCAAAGGACTCAGCACTCTCACATGGAACGTTGTCATTCTCCAGTTCATACAAGGAGTGTATGACTTGACACTTAGCCTCACAATTATTTGTCAGCATTTCCCACGACTGCTTAACATTGTAGTTGTTCACTAGCAGGGTACTCGTGCGTTGTGGCGGCAGGTACTGAAACTGAATTTTTTAGCGTGCAATGTTTTTCGATTATGCTAAAAGTTTTGGCGAGCGAAGGCCACCTAGACCATGTCAAAGGGTGGTAATGCCGACACATGCCGTTAGCGGTGGTGGCAGATTTAGTTGGTGGCACCGGTTGCTATTTAGCACAAGAGTGGCAATTTACGTTTTGAGAGAGAGTGTGAGATATGATTGGTCTTTTGTGTGTGTTTATTTGTGGGTTTTATACCGCTTTGTACTAATCAATACATTTAATGGGTACATTAAAGTAGGTCGCAAGAATGAAACATTACAATACTTGCCTTTTAAAGTCATAAAAGTGGGCTTTAAAAATATTGGAGGGACTTTAAATTTTGTATTCAATGACTACTAATGTTACAAGTATTGATTTAACTTTTAAGCTAGCATATGTATGTATTAATTTAGCAAGAGACATTATATTTTCATAATAAGTAAGTTACAAAGTCTGAATTTTAAGCCTTGCTATTTAGGGAATGTCCTAAATGCATTATAAGGTAGTAAAGATTACCCAAATTTTTTCAGGACCGGTTCCATTATAACATGTAATTATTATGGATAGATATTCGTTCATAATCCCTAGCCAATGATACCAATTCGATTGATAACAAGAGTCTTCAGGTTGAGGGATTTCTTAAAACTCTTCTTTAGACATATCAAATGAAACAATCACAATGTTTTCGTCATGGTCGTGCATAAACCAGTGAAGATCGCCGTTCCATAGAACACTAACTTTACTAATAAACTTAACTCGACTTGAATAACTTTCTAAACATTTGCTTTTAACGATAACACTTGAAAACGTGCGTCATCACCTAGTACAACCTTGTAATCTGCTAAGAGACCAATTAGAGATGGTCAATCTCCCAAGAAGTAGATAGGAAATGAGATGGATAAGGCCTTTAGAGCCTACAAGACCCCAAGAAAACAAGAGAGAAACTAGATTTACTTTTCTTCGTTCCTTTTAAACTCAATGCAACAATTACATATAAATAGAGAACTTGAAATATAACTACCCACTATGCTATAAAAATGGAAACATGGAAGTTATTATTTGAATACATGCATGCATAAACTAAGAAATAGTCTTTGACATCTGAACAAGTCAAACATGTCATTTATGAGGCTAATTAAAAGTTATCAAACTTGACACTTTTATCTTTGTGTATCGAACTTTTTCTCATTGAATGTCTTGAACTTTCAAATTCGATCATTGCGTGTATTTGGTGACTATTTTACCCTTATTTTTAAAATTTCAAAGGGTAAAATGGTCATTTTACATGGTCGAATAGTCACAAAATACACAAAATGATCGAAAATTGAAAGTTCAAGACACTAAGGAGAAAATAAAAGTTCGAGAAAAAATAACAAAAGTGTCAAGTTTGATGATTTTTTTAAGTAATTAGCCCTTTTTTATATCCGTAAGGTATGACCTTCATGCACATCTTAGCAAGGAAATGTTTGAATCAAGTCGAGTCAGAACACGTATCATAATCGATAAGTAACGAATCGGCACATAAGAACGTGGCATCCTGAGCGATGATTGGCGGCCTTGGGAGTTGTTGTCTAACCTTTCTAATGGATGGATTGACTATAAGAATTCGTTTAACATCCATAGTGCGTATGCATACGAGGCCATTGGAAGAACCTAAGATAAAAAATCTAACATTCGGAGGATGAATTCTAAGAATTGAAGGAACAATGGGGTGATGCCTAAGGGTAACCAAGCCATAATTGTCCTTCTAGTTTAATTATTCTTACGATCTTTGTTATAACTATGCATGAGATGGGTCTTAATAAAAGATGGATCCGAGATTAAAGATAGCCATGACTTACAAACTAACTTGCATCGAATGAGATCTTCAACATCCGATCTTGCTAGAGTTATGTTTCTCCTGAACGACATAAGCGTAGATAAGGTATTCAATAGACAAAATTTATGACCAAAGCGTATGCATACGAGGCCATTGGAAGAACCTAAGATAAAACATCTAACATCCAGGAGGATGAATTCTAAAATTGAAGGAACAATGGGGTGATGCCTAAGGGTAACCAAGCCATAATTGTCCTTCTAGTTTAATTATTCTTACGGTCTTTTTATAACTATGCATGAGATGGGTCTTAATAAAAGATGAATCTGAGATTAAAGATAGCCATGACTTACAAACTGACTTGCATCGAATGAGATCTTCAACATCCAATCTTGCTAGAGTTATGTTTCTCCACGAACGACATAAACGTAGATAGGGTATTCAATAGACAACATTTATGACCAAAATGTTTGAGCTTGATAAGCTACTAATCAATGGTCAAATAGTCAACAAGTTAGCTAAGTTGCTTGGCACGTGAGAGCACACAAATGGTTGTTAATCAGAGTGTGAGGTGCGTGACACACTCAAACAACCAATAATTGAATTTGGCGGAAAACTAGTTCTTTAAATATTTGTTAAGTCTTTCATTTCATTTTTAGCTTGTTAATGTGAATTTTCTCTTCCTTTGTTTTGTAAACACTCAAAGTATCAATGTAACTTTTTTTCGCCTTTGATAACTAATTGCAATTTCATCAATATTTTCTTATTTACGTATTGATCAAACCAATTAGAATCCTTTAACGGATCTTCATTGATCCCTATTGGTGTCTATCAAGTGGTATCAGAGCTCTTTCTTGGCTCTTGAAATTCAATTCTGATCATCTTCTCCAGTTAATTTCTGGCAAGATTCAGTTACTTTTTTGGCGAGATCAGCCATCACTGATCTCCACTGTTCTTTTTACATAAGAATAGCTTCAAATATTTGCACGATCACAAGACTAGGCCATAAGTGGTTAAATCCTCTAGTCTTGAACAAGCTGATATGTCGCATTTGATTTGAGTGATCAAGAACAGCATTGGTAGACATTATTCCATAAGTTGATGTGTAATAGTTGATACCAATTACAATGGTGGGCACAAGAAGTAATGCAATGACTGTTGCTCCAACTTTGGAATCTTTACAAGAAGCCGTCAATGAATTAAAGAATGCAATGCTTGAAATTAAAGATGGAATGCAAGGTTTCTTGGTTATTCAAAATGTTATTAATCAAGAAATTAATCGGTTAAAGAATGAAGAAGGAACCAGTACTGGGAATAGTCAGTTTAATAATGGTGGTGGTAGTCAAAATGGAAGGAATGGTGGTAGAGGGTATGGCAGAATATCAAATATTGAATTTCCCAAATTTGTAACACCCCAAAATTTGGGTCCAGTGGAAGCATACGAACCTTTGGGTGCTACAATCTTGGTATCACAACATAAGGTACAAAAATGGTTTTATCCATTAATTTAGAATAAGTTTCATTAAGCGAAAACCATAAGTTTACATTAATGAAGTAAGGAAATAGGCCCAATAAGAAGTTTAAAGCGGTCCGTTTATTCATCAAAGTCGCCATGACCATGCCCGCGCTTGCCAAACGTCTTCCAATAGTGAGCTATCGCCTTAAACACGAGAACACATGCTTAAAAGGTCAGCTTACGCTGGTGAGTTCATAGAGTTTAATTATAATGGACCTGATAGAGTTTAATTGCTATGTGTGACTAAGGCAGTTATAATACACATTCCAACCAACAATCAATCCAATCCATAATCAATCCAATAAAATATCAATCCAATCAATAATCAAACAGTCAAATAATCAATCAATAAACAATACGTTTGAGATCTCAATGCAGGGCCCCCGAGCGACTCTAGCCAGCACAATGTAGCAAGGCTTTGAACACAAGCTACCTTGGTCTAGGTCGGTCTATTCTTAGCTAGGCATCACGTTATAGCATAGAGATGCTACCCTAGTCTAATTCAACAAATGTCGCATGTCTAACCTTTCCTAGTCAACACATTAGCAATTCAAAAGAATACTGATAGGTCCAAGAAATAGTTTGAATTCACATAAACACTTAAGATATCAATCCACAAATCAAATACACTAAACAACAGTCATTCTCAAATGATATTCACATATTCAGTTATGGTTCGTTAAAAGCAACATGTATTCTCCCCAAAATAGTTATGAAAACTTTAGAAAAGAGGGCTATGAAACTCACCTTAGCCACAACAATCCACTATTCACTATTGACACGAATGGCATCGAGGAAGAACATACGGCAGTGCGATAGAATAGAAGTAGCCTTAATGATCGCGCACAACGCGTTCGGGGTCAAAGGAAACTTCCTTTTCTTCGAGCAAGTTTTTCAACCACCTAGCAAAGTGAACCTAATCGTTGTAGTGTAGTATTAGGGTAAGCCTCGTGATTGATATCGTTCTCTGGGAATAGGAATGCTAGTGAGAAATTACTACGCTAAGGTTGGGGTTAGGAAGATTATTTTTTATCTTTTTTATATTTTTTTAGAAAATTGAAAGGTACGAATCTCGGGTTACTGGATTTGGGGGGGGGGGTACTTCTACCAATTACTCTACTATTCTAATTATCTAATTAACTAAGCTAAAGGGTAGTCTATGTCTAATTGATGTGTGCTCGTATGATGATTAAAAATGTGTCTACCTAGATACTATTACTCTATAGTTATCATTTATTGATGGTTGAGTTATCACGTCCTTATTCTTAACAGTTGTGTCTTCTAAGGTCGTAGGGTATGCTTTTTTCCCTAACTCTTTGAGAATACCTTAAGGTTATTGCCTACAAAATCTCTATGATTTTTAAACTAACTCTAAGGTTATCTTTGGATTTTTAGCCTACAACAACTCTCGGCGATTATAAACTAATGTTCACAAAGATTACTCAAGCATTAAAAACACAACGATGGCCGATTGCAATCCTAAGCCAATTACAATTAAGATGAGAGACAACCAATCAATATTCAATGACTAGGTTTCACAGATCTAAGCAAACACACAAGTAAATTTGTCGGACATGGTAAACATGCAAGCATACACACATACAATCGAAGACATAATGAAATCAATGAAGTAGATTACTTATCTTGATGTACAATAGGGTATGAGAACCCTAAGATACTGCCAAAGACAACCAAAAATCGTTTTAGGTTTTACTCCATAATTCTACCTCTTTTAAAATTACGAAAATTCAATTTCTATATATAGAGTTACAAGCTATGTGAGCATCGCTCTTTAATTGTGACACCGTCGGTTGCCGCCATTAGGGTTTTGTCTTGACCAAGTCAACTTTGTGACGGCGTCATGTTGGGGTTGTGACGCCGTCGGCTTCATCTTTCGATGCCGTCGATACGGATCTAGGTGATGCGAGTTGTGACGCCTACTCTTTAAAGCCTCGGCGCCTTTAGGTACAAAATAGCAATTTCACTTCTAAGCCGTCGTAATTAGAGGGACGGCGTCACCCTTTATCTGGGACGCCGTCGGGTGCATTTTCAGCAGCTTGAGTTTCTTGATCTTGACTTTAGCCATTTTCTTCACATATTCACGCCTTTTCGTCCAAATAAACATCATTCTAGCATTATGCCTTAAAGAGACCTAAAAAGTGAAAAAGAACGAAATTAAGCAGTAACGGATATAAAAGTGGTCGATTAAGGGCTTAAATGAACCCTCAAAAGTGTACCTTTTAAATCCTTATCAAATATCCATATACTTGTTATTTGCTTGTCCTCAAGCAAATGTGCTTTTGGCTAATTAATTTATAAGCTAAGGGGCATGAAGCATTGGTTTAGAACAAATCACAACAAGTATAAGCGCCGCAAAAGTCATAACAAGCACAGAAATTACATACTAGCACCTCACAAGTGGTGTTTGGATACTCTCATTTCTCGGGTGTATATGAAATATATCAAATTGAAACCGGTCCTAGTACATAGATTACCAAAGGCTTGAGACTAGATCAAACCTCCATCGCTTTGGCGTAGCACCTAGGAGAAACTATCTAAGAGGTCTTTTAAAGGGTTGTAATGTTAGGCTTACGGTAAGGAAACAAAGGGTTTGGTTGGATAGGTGATTTAGTGGTGGCAAGTCAAAATCTTTATGTTACAAGCATGAGAAGAATGGTGTTGCTAAGCCAAGACTCGACACTCTAAACTCTAGATAACTTTGAAACAAACAAACATAAATATAAAGATAGATGTAAGATGGTAGCCATTTTTAACACTCTTTTTTCGATTTTTTCATACACTTTTACTCTACCATCCTCTACGATAACATCAAAATATAAAGATTTATAGGCACATCCTACACTTGAGTTTTATTACTCTAACACTAATTTGACCCAATTTGAAAAGATCAAAACACTTGGAGTACATTATTACGTAAATAAAGGGAATTTGAATTTAACGTTCTTTCCCGTCACTCCATAAAATTTAACTTTACCCATGAGTCCCAATCGTCCCAAAACTGTATACAAAGGATATGACTCGACTTAGCAACCATGCACGTAAATAGATAATTGAACTAAGGGTTTAGTATGATAACAATAATGCACTAAAGTGAGTGCATAGAAGGTAGGTCGTTAGGATTTAGAAATTCCATGCAGTATCGGTCACCCCAACGTATGTTTAGCATATTATAGCTCGAGAGCGTAATAAATATATTAGTTAGATAATTAGTAGTATAAGTAACACCGTGGAAGAAGGACGGTCTTTACCTCAGATGCCTATCCATAGCCGAAGGAGGGCCTAGTCATTGTATAATAGCCCTCTCTCCACAAGGGAGAGGTTGAATGTTGATTTGGAATCTAACATTTCTTTTGTTTTATCTCTAGAACATCTCACTTTCTCTCTAGAACTCTAAATCATTCGCCTGTTATTGTGCTTAATTATGTGTTAATGAAAACCAATATCTATCAATTGGTATCAAGAGCCATGGTTTGATCACTCATCTTTCATGTTCTTGGATTTCTAGTGGTTTTCATAAGGTTTTTGGGTTTGAATGAGTTTAGAGTAGTTTGCATCATTTGGATCATTTCTTGTGTTAAAGTTTGAATTTTGATAGTACTTTTGTGTTTAGTATCATTATAAGTGTTAGGTTTTGATTTGGAAGGCTTGAATCATCGTGGTTGGGTTATTTTTGGATTGAAAAGTAATATTTTTGAAAGTTTCGTATATGCGACTTGACTCTCGTAGAGTAATTCTTCTATGCGATTTGTCAAGTTTTCCTATGCGATTTGTCCCTTGTTGATCGTTTATTGAAGCGATTTGTCATATTCAGAGTGCGATTTGTCACTTTCTTTCTGTGAAGCAACTTGTCTTTTATGCGATTTTTCTATTGAGACAAAAGCGACAAGAAAGGACAAAGTAGTGGAAGTAGTGGTTGTACTTGTGTACTATGAGATTTGTCGACTTATGCGATTTGTCTAAGTGAGATTTGTCCAGGTGCGATTTATGCGACCGCGATTTGTCTGGGGTGCGTTTTGTCAAGCTGTGCGATTTATGCGGACTGCGATTTGTGCAGGGTGCTTTTTGTCAAGTGTGCGATTTATGCGAGCTGCGATTAAATGCGAAGTGCGAGTTGTCATAAGGAGGATTGTTTGAAGCGATTTGTGCTCAATAGTCTGATATTTTATTGAAAATTAAGACTTGACATCTGATATTAACACAATGTCCTACACCACTGATCCCGTAATCTCAAATGTGCTCAAATTATATGATAATGTGGACAACAAAGTAAGTATTTGCTACTCTGAAAGTTTAACCATGATTGATTCAACCAATGATGACCTGAGACCTTCATACTCTGTGTCCAATGAGAAAGAAGTGCACCTATTCATGCTACAGAATGCCATGCAAAAGGAATGCAACATTGTGCCCTATCGCCAACTCTACTCTCACCTCATGTTACTTCTACCCATAACAATGGAACGAACATGTATTGCCCTTTTCCGTCAGACTTATCCACATTAATGAGAACTTTACTATTAAACTTAGAACAATTGGAGCTACAACTTGACAAATAAAAGGTTCAAAATGTTGGTTCCGGTCGCACTTCAAGGAATCTACAAACAATTTCACCATTCATTAGTGGGAATATTCATCGATTATGATCAACACATGAGTGAAATTTCTTTCAAAAATATCTTGGAATGGAAATCCATGAGTTCATTGAGACATTTATCCATCTTATGGACACTGTGAAGATGTACATTGAGAAAGCTACCCAGAATAGTGATTACATGAGTGAATGTGAGATACAGTCAATGGAGAGGTGTGATGAGTTGGGTAACCTATCGGGTATTGCTGAAGCCAGAACTACAGACACATAAAAAATGGATGCAACAAGTTGTTCAGAAACTCTTGCCTCACAGAAGGAGGATGTCGAGTGCATAATGATGAATGAACAAACATTGGGTGCAGAATCTTCATTCAGTGCAGAATCTTCGATAACTATTATTAATAATCCATCTGTGCTTAACTCTGTGCAAACTAATGACCTTACAGAACAAAAGGCTGATAAATGTTCGGTAACTGAGGCTGAGTCAATGATAAAACATATCATGACTAACAACGTGGTTGATAAGAAAATTTTTGACGAACTTTCAGACAAATACTAAATTCTTGAAAAACATTTCATTTCTCTAGAAATTGCAATACAACTAAAAGAAGAAAGTTTTCAAGCTACTAAACATTGCATAAATCTGGAATTCCCAGAATTTCGTGAATTTTTTGAAATTAACTAGTTAAAAACTCAGCTTCAAGACAAAGACTTAACCATATGTAATCTGAAGAAACACATCTCAGACCTGCATAAGGAAATTAATATGGGTGTGAACAATCTTAATATAGAGGTTAGTGATACTGTTAAAGTTAGGAATGATGAATTAGCATTATGTGTGGCCAAATTATTAAGGGAAAATGAGTCTCTGAGGAAGAAACCATTAGAACAACGTGTCCCTACTAAAGAGGATAAGAACAAGTCTTTAGATTAAACAAGCTCTTTGTTAGCAGACATTGAAGCCCTCAAAGCTCAACTTCAGGATAAGAGCTTCGCCATAGTTGCTTTAAAAAATGAGCTTAGGAAAATTATTGGAAATAGAGTGAACACTAAGTTTGCAAAACCATCAACCTTGGGGAAGCCAGTTTCACAAATTACTAATGAACGATCTGTAATTAGGCAGACCAATGCATTTAAGTCAAAAAGATTTAAACCCTTAAAATCAAGGTTTGCCTCCCAAGTTGATGAGAACACTGTTTTGTCAAAACCAGTCACGTCACTAATTCATTCTGATAAAATGAAAGACAATTCTCAGACTAAACCTCAAAGCTCTAGGATCAGGAATGTAAGAAGATCGTCTAGAGCACGTAAGAAGTATCAAAAGTGACCACTACCCCTAAGAAACAAGTTAAGCGCAAAATGTCTAAAATCAAGAATAGGAAATGGTTACATCTTTCATCGTGACTAAGGGATCTAACACCCTAGCTCATGTCTTAATTGGATGCCTACTAGTAGATTGTTTAATAACATTGAATCCACATGGAATCACGCTTCTAGCTCCTGTATTAAGTGGATACCCACTAGAAAAAATTTTAAGAATGTTGGATTTAAGTGGATTCCCATCAGAACACCGACCACTAATGACTTTCCAAGGCCAGACTGTAAAACATCCAAAGATCAGGATATAACTGCTACTAACCCATCTGTATGCAATGCTACATGTGCTATTAGTGCAAACTTTCCTCGCCTTTTTCAGTACAATGCTCAATTCAATCATGAACATCATGACCGGTTTCCAATTGAATTCAAGACTAATCATCGTGGAATTTTAGCTTGTCGAATTGATTTGCATGTACTGTGACTCTCGATCGCTTTTGCTCGTGACTGTACCTCATTGGTTGACAACAATATATATATATATATATATATATATATATATATATATATATATATATATATATATATATATATATATATATATATATATATATATATGGTAGGGTTAAAATGAAAAGTTTCTTATAATGAAAAGAATGATGCATTAATAAATTTTGATGAAGGAGGTATAATACCTTCAAGATCAAAGAAGTTGATGAGGTGAAACCTAAAGGCCTATTGTCTCGGAGAATGTGGTTGACCGATGAGCATGTGAATGATGATGAGGATGAAGAACCTCAAGTTGGACTGGCATTGTATGCGCCGGAGAATTTACAATGATGGGCATCACTTCGTGCACACAGTTGTATATTTGGTTGCAGTACTCAATATGATGCTCTTAAATGTGAGTTTGATGATGTTAATGATAAATGTAAAGAGTTTTTTATTCAAGTCCAGGCCTATAAGAAAACAGTTAAAGCTTTAGAAAAACAAAAGGCCTGGTATGAACAAAATCAAATGGCTCTTGAGGAGAAAATTAATGTTTTGCAAAGAGACTTAGATAACACAACAAATAAATTAAAATTTAACAAGAAAGAATATGTAAAGGTTGTTGCTAAAAAGGAGGGTCTTAAATCTGATTTAGATTCAGAGGTGGCTAGGCATAAACAATGGCAAGAACATGCTAAAAACCTAGATAAATTATGGAATAGCTCTATGTCTGTTAAAACAAAAATAGGTTAGGCTTCAAGGACTATATTAGTCCATATGAGGTGTATGACCCCAATGAATACAATATTTTAATCTTGTCAAGGATGAAGAAGAGGTAACTATAGAAAACCCGTTAAATATATAAAACAAGGTGAAATGTATAAATTTCTTCTTCTCGTTAATGGTGTTGTTAAGCCACCCAATCCGCACTGACTCGGATGAATTACATAGGTCTTATGGTCAAAAGTCCAATGACTTATCGAATCGGCGATGAGTCTAACACATTTGTCTCTTGTTCTTCCGTGACTTCAGAGACTCAATCTAAAGAATATGCCACCGTGATTCAAATGAAGAGTCCTTAAAGTCCGCCTCCTAAGCCTTTACAAGTTTCTCAAGCCCCAAGTGTTCTTTGTTAAAGATCATTCTTCAAAAGACGTTTTTCTAGAAACATTTCATGTTCTGTTGATTTTGTTAAAAACAATTGTGATTTTGGTTTTGTTTTGAATAATTATGTTTTTGTTAAGACTGTTCCTGTTTTGAACAAACAATTTAAGAAAAAATCATGTTTTGTTTGTGGAAGTGTTTTTCATCTTATCAAAGATTGTGATTATTATGAGAAAAAGATGAATGTGTGTACTAATCAACAGAGATATAACAATGTATGGAATGATGTGGCCAAAATTCCTCCATTTGTTCCCAATGGAACACCTGTGAGGACCAGCAGATTCAATTCTGCTGGTAGACCGCTTGTCATTGGTAGACCCGCCTCTGCCGGTAACCCGCCATCACGACAGCCATCCTCTTTCCATTGGAGAAGAAATGTTAATAGACCTTTGAACAGACCTACAAGCTCTTATTTTCAAAATGATTACAGGCCTGTCAACACTGACTATTTCCATCAAAGAGGGGCATGGAGGGACATTGTTATTAAGCCCTCAGCAGGTTGTTCTTGGAGAACCAATAGACCATATTATATGAGGGGGTCCAAGAACAATAATGGATCTCATCAATCTACATGTTTATCAAATATGATCCACAAGGCAGGCCCAAGTCGGTGATGACTTGGGTCTCCATGTATACTAATGTTGTTGTATATTCTTATTTTGTAGGATGATCCCCTTTCCAATAAAGATTTAGGTATTGTAGATAGTGGTTGTTCTAGGAGTATGACAGGAACAGACATGCTTCATGATTTTGTAGGTATACAAGGAGGTACAGTTACCTTTGGAGGAGGAGATGGTAAAATCACAGGAAGGGAACTATTAGAACTGCTCAACTGGACTTTGAGAATGTGTATTATGTGGAGGTGATAATGTTTTAAAATGTACCTTTTTGAGGGGTCGTTTAAGCCCTTATTTGATCATTTTTGTATCCGTTATTACTTAATATCGTTCCTTTTCACTTTTAGGTCTCTTGAAGGCAAATTGCTAGAATGGCACTTATTTGGACGAAAAGGCGCGAATATCTGAGAAAATGGCCAAAGTCAAGAATCGAGACACTCAGTCTTTGAAACACAAGGGACGGCTTGAGGTTATACTGCGACGCCCGGAGCAAGTGTTGTGACGACAAAGAGCTAAATTGCTTATTTTCAAGTGGCGCCTGGTTTTAAAAGAGTAGGCGTCAGAACTCGCACGGCCTGGATTTGATCCGAACGTTAGAGATCGAAGGGACGGCGCCACAAGCATAAGGTGACGCCGCAAGACCAACATGGCCAAGACGAAACCCTAATGACGGTGACCCGACGGCATCACAAATCAAAGGGTGACGCCGTCGCGAATGTAATCTTATATATAGAATCCGAATTTTTAGTTTTCAGTGTAGTCTTTTGGAGTAAAACCTAAACCGAACCAAGGCTGTCTTGTATAGTATTTTAGGGTTCCAAACCCTATCTTACATCAAGATAAGTGTTTTACTTCATTAATTTAATTATGTCTCCAATTACTTGTGTGTATGCTTGCATGTTCCCCATGTCCGGCTAATTTACATGTATGTTTGCTTAGGGAATATGAAACTTAATTATTGAATATTGATTGGTTGTCTCTTATCTTAATTGTTAATGATCTAGGAATGCGATAGATCATCCGTTGTGTAGTTAATGCTTGATTAATATTCGTGAACCTTAGTTTATAACACCTAGAGTTGTTGTAGGCTAAACCATCGAAGAGTACCTAAGAGTTAAAGTTTATAAATCCTAGAGACTTTGTAGGCGATAATCTTTGGTAGTTTCAAAGAGTTAGGATAAACGCACCCTACGACCTTAGACACACAACGCGATTAAGAATAAGGACGTGACAATTCAACCATCAACAGGAGATAATTAAGGAGTAATAAAACCTAAGTAAACACATCTTTAAACCATCATACGAGCACACAATAATTAGACATAGACTACCTCACCTTAGTTAATTAGATAATTAGATAATAGAAGTAATCGGTAGAAATACCAACCCCCAAATCCAAACCCCGAGATTCGTACTTTTCCATTTCCTAAAAACATAAAAAGATAAAAATAATCTTCCTCAACCCCAACCTTAGCGTAGTAACTTCTCACTAGCATTCTTATTCCGTGAGAGAACGGTATCAATTCCGTGGCTTACCCTAATACTACACTACAATGATTAGGTTCCACCGCCTAGGGTGTTGAAAAACTTGCTCGATTTAAAAGGAAGTTCCTTTGACCCCGAACGCACCGTGTAAGCGTATCGAGGCATTGAGAAATTTCAATCTATTTTACGTGTCCCAAATTTGTGACAAGAAAAACTTTGTGCTCTTCAATCTTGAATTTCTTGTTCTTTCTAAAGATTTCCAACTACGATGACAAGAAGTTGTTACAAGGTACCAAGGAAACATAATCTTTACACATTCGATCTCAATGATGTCCAACTCTTTGGAGATTTAGCTTGTTTGCGGCCAAAGCATCCTTGGATAAATCTAATAAATGGCATGAAGGATGGCTCATGTGAACTTCAAAACAATCAACAAGCTAGCTAAACTTGGGTTAGTTCATGGACCTTTCCAAAGTATTTACCAATGAGCACAACTGTATGGTCTGCAATAAGGGAAAGCAACACAAGGCTTCATATAAGTCTATTACTGCTGTCAACACTATCTTTGAGCCTTTGCAGCTTCTGCATATGGACCTTTTTGGTCCTACATCTATCAGAAGCATTGATCACAAATACTATTGTTTGGTGGTGACTGATGATTATAGTCGATATAGCTGGGCATTCTTTTTGGGGACTAAAGATGAAACATTCCAGATTCTTCAAGATTTTATTGCCCTGGTGGAGAATCAATTGAACAAGAAGGTTAAAGCAATTAGGTGTGATAATGGGACGAGTTCAATAATGCTAAATTGATATATCTCGTATACAAAGGGATAAAAGAGACTATAGCATCGCCAGGCTCCACAACAAAATGGAGTTGCTAAAAGGAAAAACAAAACCTAATTGAAGCAAAGAAGATCCATGCTTGCCGATTCAAAGTTGCCTACCATGTTTTGGATCAAGCGATTAGCATCGCTTGTTATGTGTTGAACAGGTATCCATAACTAATCCTCACAAAGGACACCTTATGAACTTCGTCTCGGCAAGATTCCTACCATCATCATCTTAAGCATTTTGGTTGTCATGTCACCATCCTCAATACCAAAGGATCATTTGGGCAAGTTTGATGGAAAGTCGATGAAGGGTATGTAGTGGGCTATTCAAATTTCATAGTAAAGCTTACAGAGTATATAACCTATCCACAAAGAGGGTTGAAGAGACTCTGAATCTCAAATTTATGGAGGACAAGCCCAATGTTCAAGGTGCAGGTCAAGAATGGTACTTTGATTTGGACTATCTAACTGACCATTTGGGTTATACTCGTTATAAATCTAACATTTCTGCAGAACCACAAGAGGCTTTCACTAACATTGTAGGTTCTTTAGATGATGAGTCAGATTCAGAATGTGATGAACAAGTTATACTTGTTCCCTCTTTTCCTTCTAACCACTTTTCAGGTACCAAGAACTCAGCTGCTCATGATGTGGCTTCTAGTAATGTGGGGTATGCTGAAGAACTTGTGAAGCTCCAACGCCAAGAATATGCAGCTAAAGAAGATCTTTGAAAAGTTTGGATATGAATTCTCCAAAGCAGAGGAACTTCTAAAACAGGCGATGAAGAAGCAGAACTTTGATCTTCTTGGTAATGTACATTCTCGGTGGTAATATGATTGCTCCTACCGATAAAGGAAAGGTTCTTTCCGATGTGGATGTCACCGGTAGTATTCTGCTTTCTCTTTGTTAGTGAAACTGTTCTGTTGTTACCTTAAATACTCCATCTCGCCGATTGCTTGAGTTTTGAAGAGACCCCACCAGATTTGCCACTCCATTTGATTTAGCCAATTCACAACATTCCACCTCCGAATTGGATGACATTCATTATCCGTCAAGAGTGCATTTTGACTCTTCTTCTTATGATGATGACTTTGGTGCAACAATTACTAATCCGCCACATCGCCAATGTTAGTCCTAATGTCACTAAAGGATTAAAACATTTCATCCACAATCCCTTATTATTGGTGATCCTACTTCCACTTTGTCCAAACTAGAAGGTGGTCGAAGACAACATTTGGTGAATCTGCTTTTCTCATTACATTAGGGTTCAACATAGGAACAATCATATAGACTATCATCATTGTCTATTTGCTTGTTTCCTATCTCAAGTTGAACCTAACAAGATTTCACATACCGGGTGATGAGGATTGGGTAGCGCCATGCAAAGGAGATGCAACAATTTTGAATAAAAATGTATGAGAACCGGTTGATTTGCCTCCGGTAAGTATGCTATTGGAACTAAGTGGATTACGAAATGTAAAAGGGATGCAAGAGGTATGAAATAAGGCTAGGTTGGTAGCTCGTGGTCCTGATACAAGAGGAGGTATTGACTATGATGAGGTTTTGCTCTGTTGCAAGAGTAGAAGACATCAGCTTTTCTTGGCATTTGCCTCCTATATGGGCTTTATGGTCTATCGATAGATGTGAAGAGTGCATTTTGTATGGTGAAATTGAGGAAGAAGTGTATGTCATCGAGCCCAAGGGTTTTGTAGACCCACATCATCCGAGATAAGGTGTACAAGGTGGTTAAGGCACTATATGGACTTCATCAGGAACCTAGAGCTTGGTATGCTACGCTTTCTTCATTTCTCTTGAAACATGGTAAGAGGTGCTATTGATAAGACTCTCTTCATCAAGAAGAACACCAGGGACATTATTCTTGTGCAAGTGTATGTTGATGATATTATCTTTGTTTCTAACAAAGAAGCTTGGTGCATAGAATTTGAAGAGTTGATGAAGAGTGAGTTTGAGATGAGTGCCATGGGTGAACTTACTTTCTTTTTGGGCCTTCAAGTGCAGCAGAAATCAGATGGCATTTTCATTCATCAAGAGAAGTATCTGCATGATATCCTCAAGAAGTTTGATTTGGAGCTTGTAAGGACTGCAACTACACCCTATGAGCCTCATAAGGCAAAGTCAAATAATGAACCTGATCCTGCTGTTAATGTGCATCTCTACAGATCCATGATTGGTTCTCTCATGTATTTGACTGCCTCTAGGTCTGACATAATATTTGCAGTCAGTGCTTGTTCTAGGCATCAAGTCACACCTTTGACTTCCCATTTGATTGCGATCAAGAAGATTTTCAAGTATCTAAAGGCCAACCAAAATTGGGCCTTTGGTATCCTAGGAATCTCCATTTGAGTTGGAAGCATATAGTGATAGTGACTATGATGGTGCTAATTTTGATCGCAAATCTACTATTGGGGATGTTAGTTCTTGGGAAGGAGATTGATCTCCGGCAATGCAAAAAGACCATAGTGGCTACCTCTTCTTGAAAGTCGAATATGTGGTCACGCTAGTTGTTGTGGTCGTACTTTCGATACAAAACCAATTATTGGATTATGGGTTCAACTTATGAACACTAAAATTTTATAGATAACCAAAGTACAATTTGCATTGTTAAAATCCTATTTTTCATCAAAGAACTAAGCACATTGAAATAAGACACCACTTTATCAGAGATGCTAATGAAAAACACCTTATTCAAGTGGTTAAAATTCATACAGATGAAAATGTTGTTGATTTATTAACAAAAGCATTTGATGGTCCCAGATTTCAATATTTGTTTGTTCATATAGGCATGCTCAACCCCTGATTGTGTGTTTGAGGGGAGGAATATGCCTAAGGGGAGGATTCTGGTTTAAGGGGAGGACTTTATGTTGTATATCTTTATGTATAGTTTGTATATTTTGTATATATATATATATATGTGTTGTATATTTTGTGTGTTCTAACCAACTTGCGATCTAGTACAAACAAACAATCATGGAAATCAGATTACACAAAGACAAATGAGGAGAAAGCTTTTATTCATTCATTCAATAAGCGCATTCTATGATGCGTTGATTACATTCTGTACATCGAACATGACAAACAAGACCAAGACTCTACATCCCTTCACTCCTTTCACCCTCTTCGCACCAAAGCTTTACTCTTCAAGGCCTCCTCACCGGCCTTTGGTGTCCCCACTGTGGCATCCTGTGATGCTCTCTTCCCCTCCTATCCATCCATTCCTGCACTGGGCATGCAGCAAGACCAATCACAAGGGTTCTTCTGCTAGGATTGGATGTGGAGGGTTGGGGGTTTGGAATTGGAGCATTTGGTGGCAGCACAGCAAGAGGAGTAACATTGATGGGCCTAAAGTTTCAAGGCCTGTAGGTGGGGTCATTCACCTCACCATCCGAGTCTTCATTCATATCCTTAAGCTCTACACTGGAAACCTCAACCTCATTCTATGAAGGAGGGTTTGGAAGTTCTTCCTCTGAAAAAGTATAGTAGAAGGGGGATTGGCGGGGTGGCTCTCTTGAGATGTAGGTGACTGTTGGTAAATTCGGGAGGATAGTAATTTCGCTTGATTGGGCTCATTGTCGAGGATGATAGCTCAATTGGGTGGTTTGGAGAGTTGCTCATGTTTTATGTGTGTGGTGTATCTTGTTGATTTGGGATATGTCTTTGTGTGTATGATGGATGTTGCAAGGGTTGGTTTTATAGACTTTTGGGAACCTTAGGTCGGTAGGATTAATGGTTTATAATGTTGGTTGGAATTTGTAACGGTTAAAGGTCGGTGGAGCTACGAAATACTATTGGGATCGGAGGAATTGATTCTTTTCATTACCGATATTGTACTTGATTCTCTCGATGAGTCGTTGATTACTGCGGATAGCATTGGGAAGTTACTACGGACAAAAGTTAAGTGGTTTCGCTGGTTTGGTGGTTAGTTTCCACTGATTGACTTTTCATTGCTGCTGATAGTATTGAAAATTGGGGATTTGAGTGGGAAATTCTTGAAAGTCAAAATTGGTCAAATATTTGTTCCGAATCTTCTGTTAATTTAAACGGCTATTTTGGGCAACACATATCAATCGTCAATCAGAAGAATCCCACAACCCAATTAATCAATTCCCTATGATTTTTCAAATCCACTCATCCACAAGCCTTTCAACGATGACGTCTCTTGAATACAAAGTCGACCACAACAAGATCGCATTTCTTGATCATACCAAAGGAAGTGCAATTTATGACCGTATGATTGATTTCTTATTACGGTCCAAAATCGGTATGCTCTTTCACACTCTCCATCGTTGTTTATGACTCGCTTGTCGAGCAATTTTGGGCCACTCGCGCATGAGCGATCTCTTACTGGTTCTACCAAGGAGATAGTGGCCACTATTGATGGTAGAGAATATGTGATAACCGAGTCCCTCATTAGTACTCGATTCTGTTTGATGATGCAGATGGTCTCTTTGAGAATAATAGAGATGAACTCATCTACGGACTAAACAACTTAGGGTATCCTTTTGATGGCAAAATAACTTGGTTTAAAAATAAGTTTTGCCCTAAGTGGAGGTTTTAGTCCACACCGCTCAATGCCTAAGTCCCAAATTTTGTGGTTGGGATAAGTTCTCGATTCTATTGCAAATGCTATTATATGTTTGGCTCATGGAGACAATATAATTTTCAAAATATATTTTTGAGGAAATGCTTAAAAATTTGAAGGATACCAAGCATAAATTTCTAATGTATCCTAGATTTTTACAAATGATATTAAGCATTGAAACCTCTGATAAAACTCCAAGGGTCATTACCAAATTAACTGCTAAGTTATTTGCTACAATGAAAACTGGTTTTACTAGAGAACATAGACCCTTGCTACCAACTATGTTGGTTGGTGTCAATCTTTCTCGATGCCTCCGTCGGTTGCCCTCGATGACCCACAACATCCACCTTCACCTCTCCTTGATGCCCCACTTTCACCAAGGCTGTTGCTTTTGAGGAGCCGGTGATTGCCTCTATCTCACGGGACCAAACTCCTGTTGAGACCGAGGTTAATCCCACTCATCCTAGTAGTCGACCACCTAGTCCACCTAGACAACATTTTGAGAAAGACACCACTTTTGGTGATGATTTTATTGTGTCTCCTCTAGGTCCAATGAACCTCCTCAAACCACGGTATTCTATTTGGTGGAGCCGAGGATCATATTATGCTAATGAATATGTCTAGTTTACTCAACGTGTATGTGCAAAAGTTGATGATTTGGAGCTCCACCTAAGGATTCTAGGGAAGAGCTAAAGGAGACAAAACATACTTTGGGTGGTGTAATGGTGAAGTTATTAAAGGGGTGATTGATTTGGAAGTAAGGTTGGGTAGAAGGAGGACAAGGCGGTAGTATCGATGATGAGGAAGAACATGGTCAAGAAAGGGTTCATATCAATCTTGAGGCTCTTCATGTTCTAGCATCCGTGTCATTAGGAGAAACTCAATCTTCAAAAGATACAATGATCAAAGTATTTGAGAGGAGACCAAGAGAAAGAGGAGCTATCTTAGTAAGATGACTCTCAAGACTAGGCCGATGGATCTTTGGTGAGCCATTTAGTGTTGGCGATGAGGTGGTATTACTCCGATGTGGTTGCTACCGAGAACAAAGTTGAGGAAAGGAGTCACATTCTCACCGATAAGCTTCCATTCTTTAGCGATAATGCATCCGTTGTCGCCGAGAAGTCTATTCCCTCGGATGATTACTCAAGCTTCGGGCTTATTTCCTCCGATACAATGGTCGCCAATGCTACAAATGAACCGGTGTTGTCTCTTCGATGATAAAGGAAAAGGTAAAATGGTTGAAGAAGAAGAAGTGGATCTTGGTGTTAATAAGGTTGAGCAGGAAGGGTTATTCATCGCATGAGATTTTAATGAACGATAGAATAGTTGCGAGAACAAGCTCGAGCAACATTTAATGCGAATTCTTGGTGAATCGCCTCACGAGATCACACGAGAGAATGCAGGAGTTAAATGCTTTGGCTATGGGGTTCCTGAGATGAGACTTGGAATCACTTGGTGATGATGTTTCTAAAAATCCAAGTCTTGCCTAATCAATTTTAGGAGGTGCATTTACTCGAAAACTATGTCAATGATATAAGGACATTGGTGAACCAAAGAAAGAAAGTTTCAGTAAATGAAAGCTAAAGAAAAAAGGGACAAACCTCCTTCTCAAGCTCAACAGAGATTACATATGAGGAAATTGTTAAGAACATGAGCTTTCTTGTGTATTCCAATAGATGGAGTATGTCTTATGTGAAGTCTTTCTCGATGAGGTATTGGTAAAGAGTATAATACAATTATGGATAGGTGAAGAAGGATGGTATTAATCCTTTTCAAAGGATGAAGAGACATCCACCCTTTTGGAAGGTCTTTGAGATGAAGAGGTTGAAGCCATCGATTCCTCCGATGGTGGCACTCTGTTGAAGAGCCCGATATGCCTCTTGAGATTCCCTCTAGTGTACCTTCATCCGAGACAAAGGAGGTTCGATTGCGAGATATTGGCATGGTTTCTTCTGAGCCCCCTAGGATTACCACTGATCCTGAGATGCCTTCTACTCCATCCTAAATGCCTATTTCTAGTATCCAGGACTCTCATATATCTTCTCCTTCTTCCACACCTGGTGGTAGAAAGAAGATTCTTGCTAAGAAAAGGAAGACTAGGCCTATTGATCTTTGAAGCTTCAGAATGTGCTTTCATCAAAGATTTTGAGGAGGATGATATGGATGAGGAAGTAGTATTTTGGTCTAGGCTGGTGAAATGGGAGATAACTCCAACAAGACTTGGTGGTTTGGGACATTTCAACTCAGTACATAGGGAGGATGGCTCGGTTAGAAATTTTACATTTCTCAGAGATTCTCAAATTTTGGATAGAGATGACCTCTTTAGGTTGTATGGAATGGTCTTGAGTCTCATGATGCTTCCGAGGTGGGTTGTTCTTGCTTGGGGATCTTGAGGTTTTTGATTCGATCTCTAAGGATGGGAAAGGTTTAGAGTTTGGGAGGTCAACATGAATGGCGGGTTTATCGGTGGACATTTTACCCTTTATCCACTTTGCTCATGTAGTGCGAGACACAGGAGGGAGTGTATCTTTATATGTTCTTGACTTGGATTATCCACTCGGGAGGTTAATGGAGCAAATGTTATCCAATAAGTTAGTATTTTCATCGCACAGATTGGGAATGACATGACCAATGCAGAGCGACTTATCAAAAGGTTAAAGGATAAATTACTTGTCGATCTCACGATTCTTCCATCCGATGTGTGTATTTTATTCTTTGTATACTTTCTTTTAGGTATCTGTTTTCTTTCTTATCTTTTATTGTGTTAAAAAAATCTTGTATATTTGTTTCTAACTTTCATCTTTGAGTATCATGTTGTATGTGTGTGTTTCATATGGTTATTAACTCACCATGTCTTTATGACAAAGAGTTAACTTACTATGGGGTACAACTCTAGTAAGTATTCTCAAATATGTTGATAGTTGCTGATTTACTCAAAATCGGAGGGTTTTCAATGGATACAAAAGTACTAATGGATACAAAAGTGATCAAATAAGGGCTTAAACGACCCCTAAAAAAGGTACATTTTAAAACCTTATCAAATATCCCTACACTTGGTATTTTCTTGTCCTCAAGCAAATGTGCTTTTAGCCAATTAATTTATAAGTTAGGGGTCATGAAGCATTGGTTTAGAACAATCCACAACACATATAAGCCCCAAAAGTCATAACAAGCACGGAATTATATACTAGCACCTCACATGGGTGTTTGGATACTCACATCTCTCGGTGCATATGAAATATAACAAGTTGGAAATGGAAGATAAACACTCATTAACCGGTCCTAGTACATAGATTACCATAGGCTTGAGACTAGATCAAACCTCCATCGCTTTGGCGTAAGCACCTAGGAAAGACTATCAAAGAGGTCTTTTAAAGGGTTGTAATGTTAGGCTTACGGTAGGATAGGCTATTTAGTGGTGGCAAGTAAAAATCTTTATGTTACAAGCATGCGAAGAATGGCGTTGCTAAGCCAAGACTCGACACTCTAAACTCTAGATAACTGAAATAAACAAACATAAATTAAAGATAGATGTAGGATCGTAGCTGCTTTTTTTTTTTTTTTTTTTTTTTTTTTTTTTTTCAACCTCTATTTTTTTCTTTTTCTCTTTTTCTTTTTTTCCATACACTTTTACTCTACCATCCTCTACGGTAGCATCAAAATTGTAGGGATTTATAGGCACATCCTTACACTTGAGTTTTTATTACTCCAACACTAATTTGACCCGAATTGAAAAGATCAAAACACTTGGAGTACATTATTACGCAAATAAAAGGAATTTGAATTTAACGTTCCCTACCCGTCATTTCATAAACTTTAACTTTTCCCATGAGTCCCAATCATCCCAAAACTGTATACAAAGGATATGACTCGACTTAGCAACTTATGCAAGTAACTAGATAATTGAACTAAGGGTTTTTAGGGTGATAACATAATGCACTAGAAGTGAGTGCATACAAGGTAGGCTAAGGCGATTTGGGTGTACATTTGGGGTGGGGTGTAAACAATGCTCTTCATTGATATTCCGAAAATCGAAACATCACGAGAACCGTGAAATGATAGGCTCGAGGGGTTAACTAGGGTATCGTGTACTAAAGTTGAGTACAACGCAAAGGTGTGGGGAATTACTCAACCGATGTGGAAGAAGTAATTATATTACGGTATCAAACAAGGGTTATCATAATGCCTCTTATCATTTAGTTATTCCTAACTATACAAGTGTAGTCTTACTAGCGATCTCGGGATGCATCACAAAACAAGTTCTAGAATCTATTATACTACCGGTTCACACACTAAGCATTAAAGATGAATGCTTTAATTCCTACTAATCTAAGGGCAATCCTCACATTTTGGGTGGAATTTAAGTGATAAAGGGTTTTTGTGCTACTCATATAACTTCCTATCCGTGAGACGCTTTATTAAGACTAATGGCCCACTCCTATATGTCATGAAAAATTTTAAATTTGGTGCCAAAATTATCCTAACCGACATTTTCTCATGGTTTATTATACAAATGCAATTGGACAAGCAAATAATCAAGGATAAGTATAGTTTCAAAGTTCCCGTTTTATTTTCCCTCCCTACACTTAAACTGAACATTGTCCCCAATGTTCCCCGAAAGTATCAAAGTTATGATAATGGAAGGTAATAAAAGATGAAAGAAACTAGTACTCCCCTGATTAGCTCGGTAGGATCCGTGTAAAGTGGTAGTTATATTTTTCTTCAAGAAGAACGTTTGCGTGAAAAGCTCCTTCTCATCTTATGTATCTCCTTATTGATAAATTAAACCTGCACAATTGAAGAAAACAAACGAAACCTTCGAGTAAAATCGGCGGTAATAATATATGTAAGACTCTACTAAACTAGGATATAATGCTTGTGGAATGGATGTAGAATTTCTGGAAAATTAAGACCTGGAAAATTCAAAAATTTATAAGTAGATCAGAAAATGAGAAAAAGTAATAAGTTATTTTTGCTCCTTCCCCGCCGTCAGTTGCGATCTGATGCCTTCGTGTTATCGACAAAAGCGGTATGCGATTTTCTAAAAAATTAGAAAAATTTACATCTTTAAAGTCCGGAAAATTTTTCGCAAAACATCCATTATGACTCGACACGAGCATTTGACTCGAACAAACACACATGTATATCTTTTAATTAATTGAAATTCTCATGTTCACGTTTCTTTTGAAAACGTGTAATCCTCCCTACACTTATCCTTTATGTAAAATACCTTTATATGTAATTAAGACGAGGTTAAAAATAAAATAAAGCATTTTACAAATTTAAACATGAGAATAAGCAATCAATAAAAGATATATGACACAAACAAGCAAACAATTTAGCATTGGTTGCCTCCCAGCGCTTTTCTTTATTTATGAGTCTTGTAGCTAGACTCGAAGTTGTGCCCCTACGTGGTATCGTGCATGCTTACGTGCTCATATCTAAGCCATTCCAATGTTCTCTCATTCTTTTGTAATCATCTCTAACTCTAGGCATTTTTGTAATACCTCTTAGTTTTCTCATATGGGTACCTAAGTCCACTTTGCTTATCCCTTTCACTAAGCAATGGAATAGGGGACATTCTATTACACGCCTCAATATCCTTGTGTTTAAACCTAGGATGAGCACGTGGCATTTGATAGATAAAGTCTTCAACTTCATCAGAGAATGTAATTAGACCATCAATCATCCGTTCATTCAACCTAGTCATTCTTTTGAAAGGTTTTCCAAAAATTACTTGAGTGAGGTCCTTATCAATAAGTTCTCCTAAGTCTTCTAAGACCATGAACTCAACCAAATAAGCAAAACTTCCAACAAACACATGCAAATGAGTGACTGCTTCAACAACATTGTTCCCTTGATAAGTTAACTCATTGATCTTGATTTTATTGTATAGGTCCATTGAGATTAAGTTCAAAGGCAAGAACGAATTCAAGTAAGCATCAAACCCTTCTAATCCTATTTTGCAAGGGAATTGCATGTTAAAGGGACCATCTTTCTCAATTCTACACCTAGGGTCAAAACATTGGGAGGGGTCTTCTTCCATTTCAAAACTAACTTCATCAATGACCTCCCCGTTGTCAAGTGCTTCACCATAATCAAATTCCTCATTGGAATCTGAGTCATAGAAAGGGCTTTATTGTTGCCAATTTATCTCATTATGCCCTAGGTGATTTCCAAAATGGTGAGCGGGTAAAGGGTTTGTGGGATTGCGTTCTCAATTTCGAGATTGGGAACGGGTAGTGTGAAGAATCTTCACGGAAGACACGTATCAAGGTGTGTGATGGGTTATACGAACAAAGGTCACGTAGAAGGGGATAGACTACGAGGAAGCTAAAATGAGAGAAAAAACTTACTTGATAGGAATCAAGCAAAGAAACCTAAGCGAGGTGGACTCTAACTAGCTATTCTATTCCCGGAAACGCGCCAAAAACTTGATACGCTTACATAGCGCGTTCGGGGTCAAAGGAACTTCCTTTTAGTCAAGCAAGTTTTCAACACCTAGGCAATGAACCTAATCGTTGTAGTGTAGTATTAAGGTAAGCCACGGAATTGATATCGTTCTATAGGGAAATAGGAATGCTAGTGAGAAGTTACTACGCTAAGGTTGGGGTTGAGGAAAATTATTTTTTATCTTTTATGTTTTTTAGGAAATGGAAAAGTATGAATCTCGGGGTTTGGATTTGGGGGTTGGTATTTCTACCGATTACTTCTATTATCTAATTATCTAATTAACTAAGGTGAGGGTAGTCTATGTCTAATTATTGTGTGCTCGTATGATGGTTTAAAGATGTGTTTACTTAGGTTTTATTACTCCTTAATTATCTCCTATTGATGGTTGAATTGTCACGTCCTTATTCTTAATCGCGTTATGTGTCTAAGGTCATAGGGTATGCGTTTATCCCTCACTCTTTGAAACTACCAAAGGTTATCGCCTACAAAGTCTCTAGGATTTATAAACTTTAACTCTAAGGTACTCTTGGATGGTTTAGCCTACAACAACTCTAGGTGTTATAAACTAAGGTTCAAAGATTAATCAAGCATTAACTACACAACAGATGATCTATCGCATTCCTAGATCATTAACAATTAAGATAAGAGACAAACAATCCATATTCAATAATTAAGTTTCATATTCGTGAAGCAAACACACAAGTAAATTAGCCGGACATGGGGAACATGCAAGCATACACACAAGTAATGAAGAAATAATTAAATTAATGAAGTAAAACACTTATCTTGATGTAAGATAGCGTTTGGAACCTAAAATCTTGTACAAGACAGCCTTGGTGCGGTTTAGGTTTTAATCCAAAAGACTACACACCGAAAACTAAAAATTCGGATTCTATATATAAGATTACATTCATGACGGCGTCACTCTTTGATTTGTGGACGCGTCGGATCGCCGTCATTAGGGTTTCGTCTTGGCCACGTTAGTCTTGCGGCGTCACCTTATGCTTGTGACGCCATCCCTTGAGTCTCGGCGCCGTCTGGATCAAATCTAGGTCATCTGAGTTGCGACGACCTACTCTTTTAAAGCCTGACACCGTCACTTGTAAATAAGCAATTTGGCTACTGTATCGTCACAACATATGTTCCGACGGCGTCGCAGGTATAACCTAACACCGTCCCCTTGTGTTTCAACAGCTTGAGTGTCTCGATTCTTGACTTTGGCCATTTTCTTCGTATATTCGCGCCTTTTCGTCCAAATAAGTACCATTCCAGCAATTTGCCTTCAAGAGATCTAAAAAGTGAAAATGAACGATATTAAGTAATAACGGATACAAAAGTGATCAAATAAGGGCTTAAACGACCCTCAAAATGTACATTTAAAACCTTATCACTAGTTATCACATTTCTGGGACATGCGGGTCCATGAACCATTTGTCACCGGTCAAACATGTCCGACGTGGCATCTGTTTTTGCCGGGGACACGTCCCTCGGGAAAATTGTTTTTGAACATTAATTTAATTACCTAATTACATTACTAGTCCGACGTGGCACTCTTTTTGCCGGGGACATGTCCCCGGGAAGTTGAATACCTTTGTTGAGTAAATCCTTTTCACGGGACTTGTCCCCACAAAAGCCGCACGCCATCGTTGTGTTTCCATTTTTCTTGGGAAATTAGTAATATGAAATTAGCTTTTACCTCGACCCATTTTGCGTAAAATTGCTGCAAAATGGGTAATTTCCATATTTTTTTGGGAAAAAATATACAATGTCACAACCTGTTTTTTTAGAACCTGTTTTATGCTACAACATCACAAATTTTCTAAACATAATATCATATATACCCATCAATCGCTAACATAGTTATCTGTTTCCAAAATTGCCAAAACGGTTCCTAAACCGTTAACGCATGATCATCTACAAAACTATACATAAGCTACATATCCTAATTGGTCCAAAACTATACGTATAATCCATTTAGCGGGAATCCCAGAACATAATGCACATAAACGACATAATAATCCATGTTATTCTCTACAAACATATCCAAAACGTGTTAAACTAACATAAATCGGCATCTCAAACCCCACTACCCCCACTTCCGTCCCAAGATCTCTAGACTCACCGGATGGAGTAGCACGGATCCCGACCCACCCTGCGAGTAGCACGGATCCCGACCCACTGGTGGAGTAGCACTTGATCCTGTGGCGGACTTGCGATCGCTCCGCCAACCCGGGAATGACCTCACAAACTCCATGACCGCTCTATCCGGAGTTCTCTATGTACCGAGCTCCTCGGTCTGTTTCTGTGATTCCGTAGTGAGGACACGTCGCTTCATCACGAGGTCGGGAGGCGCTAAAGGTCTTCTTCACTCCACCGCCGGGTAAGACTTGACCTACACTGGGAATATGACCGCGCTTCTTACCAAGAATCACGGTATGCGTAATCTCGCGGTCGATCATGTGGGTCCCATCGGAGTGCTCTCTCCCGCATCCGTATCATCTTGTTTCATTTAGTTACAAAAAACAAGAAAAGTAATATATAAGTTGTGATGCATTATATTTCAACAAAATGGGTGAATTTGAAAATAAATTATACTTACATATCTAGTCTCGTATAACGGGACTCAAAGATATCGCCCTCATATGGTTTCGACGATAAAGCTCTATCAAGTCTTCTCCAACCGCCGCCTCGGTCTTCTTTGCTCAACTGCATTTAGAAATAAAATCAATAACGACACACCCAACAACATGTATATATATATATAAATAAAATGATTAAATAGTTTATTACAAAGTTATGGCGAATAGCATAACGATCGAGATCCGTGAAGGCTAGAACTCGTGTTCGCCATGCGGTTTTGTCCATTGACCTCGATATCTTCTACTTCTTGGGGATTGTCCAAAGCTTAACTGCGTATTTTAAATTATAAAAATATTATATAAATGAATTATTATTATTATTATTATTATTATTATTATTATTATTATTATTATTATTATTATTATCATTATTATTATTATTATTATTATTATTATTATTATATATATATATATATATATATATATTATTATTATTATTATTATTATTATTATTATTATTATTTAATAATAATAATAATAAAGCAAGTTTTTGGCCACGGGAAGACCCGAAGCAGATATGCGGTGTTTTCCCCAATATTTCTCGTCCCTTACACGGTGTTAAATTATTGGGTGGGCCCGTTAGTGTGGATTTTGAGTTTGGTAGTAAGCTTGTTCAAAAGGGTTGCTAAAACTATTGAACTTATGGATGTTGTTGCCAATCTTAATGATCCTCAATGCGAGTTGTCGTTACTCCGTGCATGTCTTTGGTATTTCCAAGTTGTATTTTCTATGCGCACATGTTCCCCTCGGGTCTTTGAGTGTGCCCAGGTTTCTTTTGATGTTCGTTCTTCTTTGGAGCGTATTGTCACTGCTTCTGGGCCTGGTTTTGGTGATTGGCAATGGAGATTCGCCACCCTACCCTTTGCTTTTGGGGGGCTTGGTGTATATTCTGCAGGTGATGTCTTGAACTATGCTTTCCTTGCTTCTAGACTTCAATCTGCTAGCCTACAGACTAAGCTTCTCCATAGGTCTGGTATTGTAATTGTTGGTCCCTCTTTTGATGATGCTCTATGTACTTTTAATGTGAATATTGATATTGACCTTTTGAGTAACCCTAGCGAGGTTGCTGCCCCCAAACTTATGAAGAAATTTGCAGATATATATTTCTATCGGGTTACCCAAACTGTTGAATCAACATTACATCTATCTCCTCGACAGATGGCATTATGGAGCTCACTAAAGGAGGATCATACTTCAGATTGGCTTAGGGTGGCTTCGATATCTGGAGTGGGACAAGCTATGAATGCCAGGACTTATCGTTGTATGTTGTGCTATCGGTTGGGTGTTCCTCTTTCCTTTGTTCGTGTACCGTGTTCACTGTTCTAAGGTTTTTCTTGGAGATATTTATGGGGATCACGATGTTTCGTGTGCGGGTATTGTTGGCATTAAACATCGACATAACATTGTGCGTGATGTTCTTGTTGATATATGTTCTCGATCCGGAATTTCAGCTCGTAAGGAGGTGGATATTGGGCTTTATGGAGATAGAGACAGATCCTTACGACCGGCTGATATATTACTTTACTCTTGGGATGGTGGGCGTGATGTATGTGTTGATCTTACGGGATCGTCGCCCTTGACGCAATCTGGGATGATTGATTTTATGCCAGGGCGTGCGGTTATTGATGCTGCACAACGTAAACGTGTCAAGTACGATGCTAAATGTGCGGATATCGGATATGGATTTTTTCCCCTTTTCATTCTCTTCTTTTGGAGAACTTGAGAAGGATGCAGTAACCTTACTAAAGCGTATTCGACGATTCTCTATGAATCAAGACATTGGGGCACGTGCTGCGATTCATATTTTTAATAGGATTGGTTTTGCTATTGCTAGAGGTGTGGGGGCCCAGTTGCTTTCTCGGCTTCCCACTAATTTTTTGTAAATCCTTTGAGTTTTTAATAAAGTGATGTTTTATTAAAAAAAATGATAATTAATATTATTATAAAGTGTCGATCCGTAAATTTACCAACGCATCCCAATCCTTTTGCGTCTTGTTCGTTGGATGACGTCTTTTGATCTCCTCAATTTTCTCCACCCCATTTCTTTGCCGTAAAGTGATCTTTTTGTATCTATATTTGTTGTCATCGTATCGTTTTTGAGATAATACTCGATCATCAACAATCTTGTCTCCATTCGGCCGACAATGTGTGGGTCGAGATCAAAGTAGTGTTTGCAATAAAATATAAATAAAAAATATACAAATTTAAATAAACAAACAAGTTTGAATAAATAAACACAATAATTAAAAATAAAGGTTTAAAAACTTATGTGTAGATGCTCATGGATGTGGGCCTTGGCCGTTTGGGAACCTTAGCCCATGAATCGCAAAACATGGGAATCAAGTCTCGTAACATCTCCCCAACATAGTTGGAGAACCAAGAAGCGTGAGGGCCACGTGTGTATAAACGCCCTCTGGTTGACCCAATCGATCGACACCGGACGATGATCCATTGCCACCATCGCCTTGAGTGCCGTGTTCTTAGAGGGACCACGCACCACCTTCCCGCCTTTCCCAATGTTGGCGTGTGGGTTGGCGACTTTGGATTTAGAGCCTACAAGTAATCAAATTCAAGTGATGATGCCATAAAATAACAAGTTATCAATTTAAATTAACATGTAATCAAATACAATTTAGTTAAAAATAATTCATAAATTCTTACGCTGGCAATTGGTGCTGTAACACCCCCAAAATATCGCAGCGAAAGATTGTGTCACTAGGGTGCTACTTCATAATACAAAGTACAAGTTATAGAAAACGACCTCTAAATGAGACGTTTTGAAAAGTTACCATTCGATTAATGAAATCAGAGTTACAGACAATGAGGTCCCAAAATATATAAATGTTTACAAAATGTTTCGAATGGTAAGTTATAAAAGCGTAAGTCTTCAAAATATGTTGTGCGACTCTAAGTTCCATGCAATAGCTATCGCCTTATGTCACGAGATAAATATGCTAAAGTGTCAACACAATGGTTGGTGAGTTCATAGAGTTTGTTTTGAATAAGTTGAAAAGCCTTTAAAGAATGTTCACACAACAAAGGCATTGTAAATCCACTCGGCCCAAGTTCCGCCCATACAAAACTTGCAACTGTGTGTTTAAAACCCACCGCTAAAATATAATACATTTTATAGTCAAGCACACATCTTGTCATAATAGTTCACATTATTGCACTTAGTATTGCTCCGTCTATATTGGGAAACTTTCATGCGAATGAGGGAATGCTCCGTGTATGTTGGGAGACTTATCATCCGAACGAGGGGACTGCTCCGTGTATGTTGGGAGACTTATTATCGAACAAGGGGACTGCTCCGTGTATGTTGGGAGACTTATCATCGACTTATCAAGTATAACGCAATCAAGTATACAACGCAATCAAGTATAATGCAATCAAGTATAATGCAATCATGTATAACACAATCAAGTATAACATTTTGAGTATTTTTAAAAGTAAAAGCAAGTAGTTTGAGCATTTATCTCCCCCAAAGAGTTTGTAAACCAAGTATTAAAAGAGTAGGGGCTATTACTCACCTTAATAAATGTGATATCCAATGTATAACGAATCGATGGATAAGCCGAGAAACCTCTACGCACAACCTAGAATATGTGTTGTGTCTTAGGTTCTAAAACAAAGAAGTGAATGTATAAACATGCCTTATATAGTTATTATATCAATTATGCTTGGATACTTAACATTTGTGAAGTCGTATAAGTGTTTACGTTTCGTTTATTTAAGTTTTTCCCGTCTAAGTCAACCCGTTATTTCTAAACCGTAATTGATCACGACTTGGTTTTGATGTCCTTGGAAAGGTAATTAAATGTACTAAACAGATTAGTGGGCCCTAATGCCCCAAAAATTATTTAACTAATGTGAAATTACCAATTTACCCTTGGATGTAATAGTTATTTCAATCAGCAGCAAACTGTCTAACGGTTTTGGTCATAAGTCGAGTTCTACAACTCCGTTTAATGACCGCCAAGGATGTACGTTCAAGTTAGGGTGTTAGCTACAACGTTTATTCTTTGACCAACAGTTGGTTATATGCAAGTTTTATGAGTATTACCCGTTTGAAATCATTACTCGATTTGGACACGTTAGCCGTTTTGGCTCTAGTTTATTCATCGGGATGAGTTACGCACGAGCCACCGGAAAATGACCACAAGACATAGATCTATAATCCTATGTTATTACCTAAGTTTTTCATCCACGAAGTTTACCCAAGAATTACGTTTACATACCTGCTCGGTTCGCGTTTTGCAATATAAGTCCTTACGATGTTTCTTGTGTTTTAGTCCATTTATCCAAGCATAATCAACCATAATAAGCATAAAAAACATATTATATACATGAAATACTAGTATTTACAGAAGTCAAATGATAACATAAAAGGTTTCTTACAATCCTTGTTAAGAAATTTAACTAGAACCATGAACAAGAACACTAAATTCTAAACCCCTTTCAACCAAAGTCCCTAGCTTCCAATATTTTAACACACCTTGCTAATCCTTGATATAACCCTTGTGAAAACTTTATGAATTCAGCCCTAGTACCCTTGTGTAGCTCCTAATTCAACCATGGAATCACCAAATAAACTTAAGATCTAGGTAGAGAACACTTATGCTTTTGACTTTGTAGTGTAACTTGAAGCTTCAAGATCAAACATGGATATGTTATGGCTTTGTGTTTTGGTGTTGGAATGAAGAAGAAATGAAAGAGATTAGTTTGTTTAAATAGCCAAATGAGGAGGTTAATTTCACTAGATATTTGCAAGGCTTCCTAAAGAAGTTAAGTTTACTTAGTTAGGTCATATTACACTTGTAACAATCTAAACTCATCAAGGCTTATCACAAGCCAACAAGGCTTGTACTTAGCAAAAAATTTCGTTCAAGGTATATCTTGGATGACTAGATATGAGTTTTGATAATATCTTGTCTTTACATAGTAACTTTTGGCCCCGGTAATCGCTAACGGTAAGTCGTAAAGTCACGAAACTTAAAACCAGGTATCCTAAAAATATGAAACTTATAAAAATGCTAAAACTTATTAATATAACCTAACTTAGCATATTAAATGATTGATAAGTTTGACGGAGCACATACACGCTATTAAAACCTAAAATGGTAAGATATTTAAGAAGAATTTCAATTTGACTTCTCTTAGCGAGATATTTTATAGATATTTAACTATGTATTATCTAAATTATATCTAGTTGATGACTAGGTATATGACTTGGCAAGATAAATTAAAATGTATTAGTCAAAAGGTGGTGCGGGTATCGGAGTGAATAGTAAAAGTGAATAGTAAATTCCGAGATGAATAGTAAAAACTCGAAAATGTGAATTGTTACAGGTGCCTATCCTCCTCGAGGGACCACAAGGTGGCGAATTGCCTCCATCGCCACCGTCGACCCAACTACAACATCGCCATCCGTTAAACGAACATAGATATTAGTGAAGAAACATATAAATAAATAAATAAATAAATAAATAAATAAATAAATAAATAAACAAACAAACAAATAAACACATTTAACAGTACATATCAACAAGATAATTATAATAATTAAATAAATAAATAAATAAACAAATAAACACATTTAATCACTCGATAACAATTTCATTCAAATAATTAAGTGTTGTTCTACAAATTACAATTTGAGATTAATATCCCACATCATCAACATAAAATTCAACATTATTAGTATTGTCATCTTCATCATCTTCATTCTCGTGGTCATCATCATCATCAGATGCTAAATCATGAGGAACGTGATCATCATAATCAATATCATCTTCGTCTTCCACAATAGTGATAATTGGTGGTGGTGCCTCAACTTCCGCTGGTTGAACATCTATATTTATAATGTTAAAATCCAACTGATCCAACTCAACAGAGAGTGTGACATGTGATGAGTTGTTGTCCTGTACAACATCCTGATTTCTTCTACCACAATGATATCCACGTTCCAAATCTTTCGATGATAAGAATCTTGGACGGCCTTCCAATTACCACATTTACCAGGGAAATCAAGGTAAAAAACTTGTGTTGCTTGCGTTGCAAGAATGAATGGTTCATTTTGAAACGATACACGATCGGTCATAATTTGCTTAATGTTGTTTCTATAGGTACAGCATTTTACGCGATTACTGTTATTAGTGTCGAACCATTTGACTTTGAACAACACAACATTGAATGAAACATATGAAAACTCGAGAATTTCTTCAAGCTGGCCATAATGCATTCCTCCATGAAGGTTAGGAGTTGAAATTCTACTATTTTGAGTTGAACGACGTAAATCACGGTCGTGTACGATAAACTTCACACCGTTGACTACGCAAGAGTTGACTGAGACTGCAGTACATGATGGTCCACAAGCCAAAGCGAATAACTCGGCAGTACAACTTGGGTCATTCTTTACTTTTAATTCATAAATCAATGAAAAAGTTAAGAATAGATAGAGATGAGTAATAGTCGTTATTTTTACAGGGCAATACATACAATAAATCTACCTTCATCTCAAACCAGCAAGGAAATCCTTCTTGCAAGTCACTGCCAGGAAATGCCCTGTAAATGTTCATGATATTAGAATAAGTCGTCGAATAACAACTTACGAAACAAATTTTGAATTAAAACGTGTACCTCTTGTACTGCGTTCATGTACGGTCGATTTCATGATCGTTGTGTAGTACGTACTATACTACTTGCTTCATTGTGTTTCCTTGAAACCGAACTAATGATAGTTTACCATTTTTTTGCAGATCGATTAAAACACCTCAAATCGACTTGTTGGGCTTGGACCGTCCTCATTCGGTCGGGATGATTAAATCTCGCCTCAACACCACGAAAATAATGCGAACATAAAGTTAATGCTTCATCAACAATATAACCCTCCGCTATTGAACCTTAAGGCTTAGCTTTATTTCTGACATAATTTTTGAGCATTTTCATGTATCTTTAAAATGGATACATCCACCTCATGTAAACAAGACCGCCTTCAATAGCCTCTTCGGGTAGATGAATAACCAAGTGAATCATAATGTCAAAAAAAGTTGGAGGATATATTTGCTCGAAACTGCACAAAATATTGATCAGTTGTTCTCTAGCTTTCAACATGTCATCCACCATCAAAGTTCGAGTGCATATTTGTTTGAAGAATGAACAAATCTCGATTATTGGTGTTGCGGTGGTTTGGTCCTTCAAGTAATTTTGAAGTCCAACAGGAAGCAACCGTTGCATAATTATGTGACAGTCATGAGCCTTCAAGCCTGTTATGTTGCTATCGTTGTCGGTCACTTTATGGTTGAAGTTAGATCCAGACCCATCAGGTAGTTTAACACCTTTGATGAATTAAGAAAAAAATCAGGATATTAGATAAAGTTGTCGAAATGAATATGCGAATTAATTGGAACAAAGAAATTTTCAAATAAAACATGTACTTTAATGAATTGACAAAAAAGTTTTCTTTCTTCGGTTGTGAAAGAGTACGTAGGATGAGGCTTAGAGCACTTCCTGTTTCCTTTGTTGACGAGCCACAAGTTAGTACGGATATTCAAATTTTGTAAGTCCTGTCTTGCCTTGTTGGTGTCTTTTGATTTGTCATTCATTAACAACATACCCAACACACTCTCACACACATTTTTTTCGATATGCATGACATCTAAATTGTGTTTTAGTGTAAGAAAAGACCAATACTCTAGCTCGTAGAAAACATATTTTTTTGTCCAATTCAATTTGCGATCAGGATCACCTTTTTTGTTCGCACTCCCATATCTTGGATATTTCCTCGGGAGACGTTTAGGCAATCCTCTTAGTTGATCCAAGATGTGATCGCTGGTAAATTTTATAGGAGGGTCTCTATTATCTACCTCTGTATAGAATGCCCTTATGTTCTTCCGCCATTTATTGGTCGTGCTTAAGAATCTTCTGTGACCAACATGAGCGGTTTTGTTTAACACGCGCATAGCTGGAGTGTTACATTACATGTTGGACATGCCTTGTAACCTTGCCCACTCCACCCAGACAAACTACTTCGAGCGGGAAAGTCATTGATAGTCCATAAAAGCGTTGCTTTCATACAAAATTCGATGCCTTTAACATCATCTTTAGTCATGACTCCATTTTTCCATAAAGTCTTTAGGTCATCAATCGAAGGCCTCAGGTAAATATCAATGTCCTTCCCTGGTGATTTGGGGCCCGGAATTAACAATTTCAACATAAGAGAAGTCTCTCTCATACATATCTATGGAGGCGTATTGTATGTGGTTAATATGACCGCCACATGTTGTATGATCGACTAAGGTTGCCGCATGATTGAAACCATCGCCAGCCCAACCCTAACCGGACGCTTTTTCTTTAGAAAATTCCTTGAATACTTGATGTCAAATTTCTTCCATGCTTGACCATCAACCGGGCGTTGCATCTTACCGTTCTCCCTAGACCGCCCTGACGCATGCCAAGTCATATGTTTTTCGGTGTGTTTAGACTTGTACAAACGTTGTAGTCTAGGAATGATAGGAAAGTAACGCAACACCTTGTTAGGAACTTTCTTCCCCAGTGTGTTCTTTTCTTTCCATCTACTAGCGCCGCAGATCGGACAAGTCTGCAAATCTTTGTAACCCGCCCACCGATACAAAAAGCAATCATTTACACAAGCATGTATTGATTCATATCCTAACCTGATAGTTTTAAATGTCTTCTTTATTTCATAGTATGACGATGGCATGTTGTATCCTAGAACGGGCGGGAAAACTTCCTTGAATAAAGTTAGGACCTCATTAAATGTGGTGTTACTCACTTTACCTTTGACCTTGATGTGCGTAATCTTTACCATAAAGTCTAATGAAGACATCCACTCACAACCTGGGTATAGTTTTCGTTGGCAGTGGCAAGTAACTCCTCATACTCATTACGTTGAGGAAGTGCGTGATACTTGTCTCGCCAATATTTCCTTGAGTTGGATCATCGGTTCGTTATTCGGACCAATATCATGAAGGAACTAAGCCATGTCACTCATCCTGGGTGTCTTGTGTTGTGTAAGAATGTTCGCCATCCGCTCACCATGATTATACCATTTCAGATAACTATGGTCCCAAACCATTTGCGTGTATGTGGTCAAACAAATATTCGTGCTTTATCCGGGTAGGTTTAAACAACGAGCACAGGGACATTTTATATTCCCATCAATATTCACTAAGGGCTTGCGATACTTGTAGAAAGCTTTAAGACCAACTAAAAATTCTCTACTGGTACGTGCTAGTGAGACCCAACTTTTATCAATTGGCATAACTGCGTTTTAATGAAGCAACAAATAATTATATAGACTTAAAATGTTCACAAAAAATCTACACGTAAACACATAAAGTTGGAATTACCAGTTGTGCGTTTTGTTCACCTAATCCAACTATGGAAGGCAATCCTAACCCACTCTTTGAATGTTTTGTCTCATATATGAATGCGTATAATTGAATTTACTATTTGAGAAAATTTCGCAAGATTTCACTCAACTCCCCAAATATGTGCATTAAAGACATATTCGTAGGGAGTAAAGGGAAACACATCGAAATTTTCACAAATAGTAAATCAATAATACGATTCATATCCTAAATGAGACAAAACATTCAAAATCTAAGTCCCAAGGAGACTTTCGAAATTAATTTCTAATAAATTAATTTCGGAGGCGGGTTTTCTATGGGATGATTAACTTTGGACAGGGACTTTCCGAAATTAATCACTAAAGTCCTAAAATCATTTACAATAGTTCAACACAATCAAATACTATACAATACTATGAGCTTATTTGTTTAATATTATTTGTAGCTTATGAGCTTATTTGTTTTTCGGCTTATATATCATAAGATTCAATTTTCCGGCTTATATAAGTTTATTATATCATAATATACTTATATAAGCCCACAAGTCTCCAAATAAGCTGGAAAATTGAAGCTTGCGAAATATAAGCCGATAACAAATAAGCTCATAAGCCCACTTATATATATTTTTGACATGAAGAATTAACTTTGTTATTGTTTTATCTAGTATAACACTAAGATAGCAAAAATAAAAATAGATATATAAGTAAGATTTATGGAAACGTATCACCTTATTAATTCACGTAACACGCTGCTTTTTTTTAATAAAAAAATCGTCCAAAATTTGCTACAACAATAATCAGATATATCGATTTTGTGTAGTCAGAGCAAAGATGCTACGTCAATAAGTGTGCTGATTTTTTGCTACGTCCAAAATTTTGTGTAACTCTAGGCCTTCTATATATCTATTGTTGGGAATTATGTGAAACTGCTGAATCTGCTGAAGTATAAGTCGAAGTGACTCTGCTGAAGCAGAATGGATTCTGCTGAAGAAGAGTTGATTCAGCTGAAGAACAGATTCTGCTGAAGTGTAAAAGGCGTGCCGCGATTCTGCTGAAGAGTGGAAGATGACTAGGATCAGCACACGCTTTGTTTTTTATACACTTACCCATGTTTATTCCTGCACTGCCCAATGTTAGCAGAGGCATATTTACCCATAATGATTCAGTGTATGGGGGTAAACAATATATTTAGTAGCATGCTTGTAGTTTGTCGAGATGCATGCTTAGTTAGATCTAGGGTTTCTTGTCTATAAAAGGAACCAAAGTTTATGTAATAGTAATAAGTCTTTCAAGCAGTTCAACAGGTGTTCCAAACACTGTGTTTCTAGTTAATAACAGATCCATAGAGGATCAAAGTGTTCTTAGTTATTATAGCTTGTATTCTCATTTCCGCTAAGGAATACTTGCTGTAGAGATTTTCTATTAGTTTGCTTGTGATTACATAGGCAACACTAACGATCTCGAGTGCTTAAGATCTGTCAAGGTCTATGATTCTAACAAGTGGTATCAGAGCCTCGGGAAGATCTCTACGATACTAAGAACCATATTAATTAAAACACATTCACCATGCCTGGATCAGATAATGAAAATGAAGTCGCCAAAACCAACAACACCAACCATGCAAACACCACTTCCATGCAGCAGCTCAGTCTTTCAAACAACAATGGTAAGTTTCCTTACCTAAAAAGGGAAGAATATGATCTTTGGACTATGAAGATGCAGAACTGGATTTCCAATATTGATTGGAACCTCTGGGAGATAGTGAAGAATGGAAATAGTCTGAAGAGAATGATTCCAAACCTTGATGGGAAGTTCACCATTGCTCCTCCTCAATCTGCTGAAGAGGTGCTGGCCATGCAGAGAGAGCATAAAGTCAAAACTATCCTTCTACAAGCCATTCCTGAAGATCACTTGTGTGATTTTCACCACATGGTTGATGCGAAGGATATATGGTTGGCTCTCAAAGCAAGGTTTGGTGGTAATGAAGAATCCAGGAGAATGAGGAAGTCCATGCTGAGACAACAATTCCAAGACTTCAATATCTCTAAAGAAGAAGGTATCCACAAGGGGTACGACAGGTTCCACAGGATTTTGAGTCAGCTAAACCAGCTGAATGCAAGACCTGACAATGATGACTGCAACTCAAAGTTCCTACGATCTTTGCCTCCATCATGGTTACACGTCAGTATTGCTCTTAAGGCTAAAGGTGGCTTGGACATACTCACCTTTGATGAGTTGTACAACAGACTCAAGTCTCTTGAACCTGATTTCAGAACCCCCTATCGTGCATCCTCTTCTAGTCATGCAGCCTTTGTTGGAACATCTCACTCCAATATGATGATCAATGCTCCTAGCTCAACCTACTTACCTTCATCATATAACCCTGCTCCACCATGCAACAACCGTCCTACTCCTTCATACTCACAAGCTAAAACTAGTAGTGTGTTGGAAGACATTCTTCAGTCATTTGTTGCTGAATATGATAGTCAGCAGCATCTTACATATGAAGATTTTGATCAGGTGGACCCAGTAGATCTGGAGGAGATGAAACTGAAATGGCAGGTGGCCATGATTTCAATAGATATAAAGAGGTTTGAAGAGAAGTCTGGAAGGAAGTTTGGCATCAAGGGAAGGGATCCAGCTCGCTTTGACAGAAGAAAAGTCAAGTGTTTCACTTGCCACCGATGGGTCATTTCGAGGAGTGCAAGGGCGGGAAGGATGGAGATGGTTCTCACCACGCTTCCTTCGCAGTGAAGAGGAAACTGGAACTTCAAAGACTCTAGTCACCATGGATGCACCGGTCAACTGGATCGCACATGAACTCGCAAATGAGGAAGTCTGCGAACACGAGAAGCTTGGATTGCTGGCTAGATGCACATCAGAGGATAGCAATGATCACTTTGCCTTGATGGGACTGTCTCAGGTACACATCTGTGATTATTACTGTAAAGAAAGATATAATGAACTTAAAGAAGCTTATGATACTATGAAACCTAGATACAATGAATGCTATGTTGAAAAAGAAGCCTGTAAAAAGGCATTAAAAACATTAGAAAGGCAAAAGGTATGGTTTCAAGATAATCAAACAGCTTATGAAGAAAAGATAAAATTCTTAAAGTTTGATCTAGATGTTGCAAATATAAACTTGAAAAGAACTGAGAGAGAAGAGGCTGAGGTTGTGTCTGAGAACCTAGAACTAAAAGAGAAACTTGCTGAAGAAATAGCTAGACATAAACAATGGTTAATATCTGGTGATAATCTAGCTAAAGAACTCTATAACAGTCAATCAGTAGTTTCTACAATAGGCTTAGGTTTTCAAAAGTATGTAGGGCTAGAAGCTAGGGATGATGGACGTAAATCTACACCAGCAGGATTAGCTAACTTTGTTAAAGAAGGTGATTTACATGCTGTCCCTGGACCTATTAGAGGTATATTCATGCCCACTGACTTGTCCATCACTGAAGACTTTGATGGATCACACTACCTATATGGCAAAAAGTCAAAAGACTTGCTTGACCCTGATACTTCATCTAATGACTTTGTCTCTTGTTCTGACAGTGACAATTCATCGGATCAAGGGTCTACATCTTATGACATTTGTGATTCAAGTGATAAGTCGACCTTCCCAAGCCCTCACAAGAGACCTCTCCTGAGCCTTCACCCAAACCTGCACCCAAGTCTATCTACAAGTTTTCTAAGATAGCTGCTGAGGAATCTACTTCCAAGACAGTTTCTTCTGAAGACTTGTTATTTAAATCTTTGCATAATCAGTCTGTTAAAAACAATTCTCTTAATGTTTCTATTTCAAGTACTTCTACATGTAATAATACATTTTCCAAATTGTCTAAATCTCCCAAGAGGAAGACATGTTTTGTATGTGGAAGTAAATTTCATTTAATTAAGGATTGTGATTTCTATGAGCAAAGATTAGGTGCATGTGCTGCTAAGCAGACACCTAGACAAGTGTGGACCAATGTTCATAATATTCCACCTTATGTCCCTCAAGCAGCTTACACTGACTCTCCCTGGAGAAGTTCAGTTGCCAGACCTTATGTGCAGCCAACTAGCCCTTATTTTAATCATGGTTATTGGCCTACATATTCTGACCCTATGAATGGTGGGAATAGATTTTGGGGTACTGCTTTGTAAAGCCCTCGTGAGTTGTTCTTGGAATAAAAGGGACCCAAACTTCAATGGAAATCCAAGAACAATGGTGGATCTTTCTCATCTGTTAGACCTAAATCTTGTGATCCATAAGGCGTGTTCAAGTCAAGAATGACTTGAGCCTCCTTTGTTTACTAACATTCTTTGTACATATTTTTGTTACTATAGGATCATCCCCTTAAGCATAAAGATATTGGTATTGTTGATAGTGGTTGTTCAAGAAGTATGTCAGGGAACCGAGATATGATGCACAATTTTGTTCCAAAGAAGGAGGAGGCAATGTAACTTTTGGTGGAAGTAATGGAAGAATCACTGGGAAAGGCACCATCAAGACACCTCTATTGAACTTTGAGAATGTGTACTATGTTAGGGAACTTCAGCACTTCAACTTGTTCTCAGTTTCACAAATCTGTGACACCAAGAACAAGGTACTCTTCTCTGAAGATGAATGTCTTGTGCTCTCTAAAGACTTCAAGCTTCCGGAAGAGACATCTATTTTGCTGAGAGTTCC
Organism: Chrysanthemum lavandulifolium; assembly: GCA_022545495.1. Classification (NCBI taxonomy): domain Eukaryota; kingdom Viridiplantae; phylum Streptophyta; class Magnoliopsida; order Asterales; family Asteraceae; genus Chrysanthemum; species Chrysanthemum lavandulifolium. The sequence goes on along the minus strand of CM040240.1, from coordinate 282,753,742 downwards.
TCGTACTCACAATTTATACACATTCAATCTCAATGAAGTTTAACCTGAAGGTGACCTCACTTGTTTGGTGGCTAAAGCATCCATGGATGAATCTACAAGATGGCATAGACGGATGGCTCATGTGAACTTCAAGACCATTAACAAACTCTCTAAAATGGGTCTTGTTGAAGGTCTTACTTCCAAAGTATTCACCAATGATCACAACTGTGTTGCATGTAACAAAGGAAAGCAACACCGAGCTTCTTACAAAGCTATCACTGCTTTGAGCATCATTTCTGAGCCTCTTCAACTGTTGCACATGGACCTATTTGGTCCAACTCAAGTCAGAAGCATTGATCACAAGTTCTATTGTTTGGTAATCACTGATGGCTATAGCAGATTTTGTTGGGTGTTCTTTCTAAGAACTAAAGATGAAACTTCTCCTGTGCTGAGAGACTTCATCACCCTTGTTGAAAATCAGCTGAACAAAAAGGTCAAGGGTATTCGATGTGATAATGGGACAGAGTTCAAGAATGCTATTCTTATTAATCTCTGTAGGTCTAAAGGGATACAAAGGGACTATAGCAATCCAAGAACCCCACAACAAAATGGGGTGGCTGAAAGAAAGAATAGGACTTTAATAGAAGTTGCAAGATCAATGCTTGCAGACTCTAAGTTACCCACTATGTTTTGGACTGAAGCTGTTGGCATAGCTTGCTATGTGCTAAACAGAGTCTCCATTACTAGACCTCATCTCAAAACACCATATGAACTTCTCTTTGGGAAGGTTCCTGCCATCCACTACCTAAAACCGTTTGGCTGTCAAGTGACCATTCTAAACACCAGTGATCCGTTGGGGAAGTTTGATGAGAAGGCTGATGATGGGTACATTGTGGGTTATTCAACTCATAGTAAGGCATACAGGGTATACAACTTGCAAACCAAGAAGATAGAAGAGACCTTGAACCTGAGATACATGGAAGACAAGCCCAATATTCAAGGACAGGGTTATGTGTGGTCTTTTGACCTTGACTACTTAACTGATTCATTGGGTTATACTAGACATATAGCTAACCAAAATGCAGGTTCTCAAGAGTCTCCTACTAACAATGCAGGTAACTTGGATGATGACTCTGAAAATGAGTTTGAAGATGATGATGAACAACCTATTCTTGTGCCTTCTTTCTCTCCTAACCATCATGCAGGTAGCACTTCTAAAGATTCTTCTGATGAGGGTGAAGATGAATCAAATTATGCTGAGGATCTTGCTAGGCTTCAGACTCAAGAGTATGCAGCAAAGCTTGAGGCTGAGAAGGTGGATGGGGTGGTTACTAACTCAACCTTCAGTAGAAACCATGTTTCTGCTGAAGTTGATCCAGTCTCTCCCATTATCCATAAACCTGCTGAAGGATCTGCTGTGTCTACTCCAGTGTCTACCAAAGTGTCTGCAGACTTTGGAGAGCCTTTTACACGCTTTCCAAGTCCCTCAGATCTTGGAAATCATCAACCCAAATCTGGAATCTTCACCTCACCTTCATATGATACATCCTTTGAACCAACTTTGTCCAATCTTGAACCATCCATTGATGTCAACCCCACTGCTACTAAATGAATCAACATAACACACCCTCAATCCAATATTATTGGTGATATTCTAGCTCATGTTAGAACTAGAAGTGCCATCACCAGTCCTAAATTTGGACAGGCTGCTTTTCTCTCTTATGTGTCAAATAAGCAAAGAGACAATCACACAGACTTCAAACATTGTCTGTTTGCTTATTTTCTTTCTCAAGTTGAACCAACAAGTGTTACTCAAGCTCTTGAAGACTCAAGTTGGATTGTAGCTATGCAAGAAGAAATGCAACAGTTTCAAAATCAACAAGTTTGGATCTTGGTACCACTACCTGATGGCAAATATGCAATTGGGACTAAATGGATTCTGAAGAACAAGAGAGATGCAAGAGGTGTGGTTATTAAAAACAAAGCAAGATTAGTGGCTCAAGGGTTTAGACAAGAGGAGGGTATTGACTATGATGAAGTGTTTGCACCTGTTGCAAGAGTTGAGGCCATTAGAATTTTCTTGGCTTATGCTTCCTACATGGGTTTCATGGTGTATCAGATGGATGTGAAAGATGCTTTTCTGTATGGTGAGATTGAAGAGGAGGTTTATGTCACTCAGCCCAAAGGATTTGAAGATCTAGAACATCCCAATCATGTTTACAAGGTGGTCAAAGCTCTCTATGGACATATCAGGCACCAAGAGCGTGGTATGCTAGGCTTTCATCCTTTCTGCTGAAGCATGGCTATCGAAGAGGTGCTATTGATAAGACTCTTTTCTTGAAAAAGAACTCCAAAGACATCATACTTGTGCAAGTGTATGTGGATGACATCATCTTTGGATCCACTAAAGAAGACTGGTGCAGGGAGTTTGAGGAGCTGATGAAGGGAGAATTTCAGATGAGTGCCATGGGAGAGCTTACTTTCTTTTTGGGATTACAAGTTCAGCAGAAACATGATGGTATATTCATCTCTCAAGATAAATATGTGGGAGATATTTTGAAGAAGTTTGGTATGGAAAGTGCTCGGACTGCCACAACACCTTATGAAGCTCCAAAGACAAAAGCCAACAATGAACCAGATCTACTCGTGAATGTTCATTTGTACAGTCCATGATTGGTTCATTGATGTACCTAACGACTTCAAGGCGGACATTACATTTCTTTGTGAGTGTTTGTTCTCGACATCAAGTCACTCCACTTACTTCCCATCTCAATGCTATCAAGAAGATCTTTAAGTACCTCAAAGGCCAACCTCAATTAGGCCTTTGGTACCCAAAAGAGTCTCCTTTCGTTGGAAGCATATAGTGACGATGATTATCTTTGGTGCCAATTTGGATAGAAGATCCACGATTGAGGCGCCAATTTCTTGGTAAAGGTTGATTTCTTGGCAATGCAAGAAGAAAACCATTGTGGCTACATCAACTCATCAAGGCGAGCGTTCTTGTCACGCAAATTGTTGTGGACGTGTCCTTTGGATTCAAAACCAATTGTTGGATTATGGGTATAACTTCATGAACACAACAATTTTTATTCATAATCAAAGTACCATATGCATCGTCAAAAATCCGTTTTTCACGGTCAACCAAACACATTGAAATCGTGCACCACTTTATAAGAGATGCATATGAAAACATTTGATAAAAGTGGACAAAATTCAATCGATGATAATGTGGCAGACTTGTTAACAAAAGCCTTTGATGGACCACGGTTTCAACACCTCGTGGTCAATATTGGAATGCTTAACCCTTGACTGCAAAGTTTAAGGGGAGGCATAGGCCTCAGGGGAGGCATATGCCTCAGGGGAGGATTTTAGAGTAAACTTTATATATATCTGTATATAATTTTTGTTTGTGATCTAACACTAACCTTCTAACAATTCTTTAGTTTGTTTGTGTTTGTTCTGTTCTGTATGTTTGTGTACATGTTTTGCAGTTTGTCCACTTTTAGTGCAGTTCAAGTTCATGTTTTGTTCAAGTTCATCAAAGTGTGGTTCGAGTGGTAAATGGCCAAAGTAAGCGTTAAGACTTGTTTCTGCTGAGATCAAATGCTGAAGTAAACAATATGAGTTCACAAAGCTAAAGTACTCTAGAGAAGAGATTGAAGTCAAATTTTTCATTCATTCATTCATGAAACAGTTTACAGCTTACAACTTACAAAACCCAAACAACTTCAAATGCAACTACAACTTCAAAGTGCTATACATAATCTCCTACTAATATTTCTACTACTACTAAACCTAATCTAGTGCATATCATCTGTTCCAACATCTAAAGAGCAGTGAAGATGAGCATGACCGCTCACATCTATCACACTAAATGCTGGATATGCGTTTGTGAAGTCCTGCATAACCACCCATTCGTTCTATCCCGATGGCTGGAGCTACAAGACTTCTATAACGAAGATGCTAAGGGTCAAAAGTATAAGGATGGATTGATGAAGACGTTGATGATGGAGAAAAATAAAGGTCTCCTTTGTGCTTCCTCCATGTATTTCAACCAAAATGCAACCCATCCACTCTTCTCTAGCATTTCTTCTATGCGATGTGTGTTGATGCACCAAAACCGGTGTGAAGACCAAGCACCACCTTTTACCCATAGGAAGTGGCGGATTGCTTGCTCGAGGCTGCATTGAGGCGTAGGTCTTTGGAGGTTGGGAGTAAGATGTTCCTCCTTATAGGAGTCATCGAATCATCGTGAGATACACTTGGATTTTCTACACTATCATCTTCGGATGATGGAAGAAAAGGTGATTTCTTAGGTCGAGGATCATAAGGATATGGAAAGAACTCAAGGAAATCAACGGATGATGATGATGATGATGGAGAAGAGGTTGGATTTACAACCTCTGGTTTAGTATTCATGGTTTTTGGTTGTGAATTATGGTTTATGGCATTTTTGGGGTGTGTGGTAAAATTAGGGTTTGTGATGAAGATTTGGGGATATTGTGAAGAGATAAGTGTGCATTGGGGTATGTTGTATAGGCGGGTGCAAGGTTTAAGGCAACTTAATGTGAGTTTGGTGGCACAGTAACACTCTAGATATTTACCGTGATTTCTTTATCTTGAAACATTTATCTTTGAAGTGTAATACTTATTGCAGATTGACCAGCGTTCTTCAAGCTTTACGAGAACCCTTGGTCAAAGTTACTTTACGTAAGCTACAATCAAACGAATTTCTAATTTCTTTGACTATAACTGGGTAACAACCACCACTCTCATTCACGTTACCACTTTAAAATTAAACCTTTCCTCTCCTCTAACTTCCGAATACACCTTCCATCTCAAGAATCATAACCCTAAATCATCTTCAATCATGGCTCTTCAATTCAAGAATGATCACAACAAAGTTGCATTTTTGGGTAGAGCTAAGGATGATGAATTGTATGTGCCAATGGTAGAGTTCTTGAAAAGATCAAAGATTCACTATGATTCTCAATATCCAAACACGTCAAGTTTACTCACACAAGCTAGCCACTTGTGAATGACTAACCGTAAGAAACTTAAAACGGTTCGGACACTGATTTGTTGATAATGAAGGCTTAGGGGTTATGTGTGTGGATAAAACCTCAATATCGATATCAAAAATAATCACGAAGATAGATTCAAATTCCTTTAGGAAAAGAATAATAAATCAAATCCGTGTGTGATCGTGTACGGATTAGTCAACCCGAATCGTTTCCCAACGAGGCGTGAATTATAACGTCGTTCTTGGTTTGGAATTTAATGCTCGATGTTTTGGATTAATGATTTTAATTTATTAAACTACGGAATAGGAAAGTAATTAAGGAAATCTATTCTACGGAAATCCTAAGTGTAATTAACTAAAGCGTAATTAATAAAGCGTAATTAAAATGCACCTACGTCTAAATTATACTCTAAAAATGCCTAAAAGTACTTTTACTCTAAAAATGTAATTTGAAAACTATTTTAGAATTAAAACTATTTTTTTTATATATTTCTGAATTTTTTTAGAATTAAAAACTAATTTTTAACTATTAAAACTATTTTAAAATACTAAAAATTATAAACATCAAAGAGAAAAATATGAAACTATTTTCTAAAAATCTAAAATAACTCAAAAGACTTTTTAAAACTATTTTTTTTATTTTTTAGATTAAGTTTCTATTTTTTATGAATTTAAAACTATTTTAATCTAATTTAAATTGTGAAAAATACCAAATAAAAGGGGAAAAATATGGAAAAATCTTTTTTATGCTTTTTATATTTTTATTAAACTGAGAAAATTGAAAAATTATTTTTTGGAACTTTTTCTCAATTATTTGCAATTAAAGTTATTTTAAAATGCCTAAAAACTGATTTTAATTGAGAAAAATAGTAAAAAGTGACCAAAAATTATGAAAATCTCAGGAAAATTCTAAAATGATAATATAAATCTATGAAAAATAAGAAATAAGCAGCTTATGTATAAGATATGAAGGCTGTAGTGTAACTGATATTAAAATAAGCTAATAAAATTAAGCTAAACAATGAAGTGAGCAACCAAACAGTGACTAAAGCTATATTAAGCTAAAATAAGCTAATTGCAACAAATTACACCTAATCCTAACAAGCTGCAAGCCCTGTTTAATGATCTATGCAAACTGCCTAACTCAGCAAAACAGTGAATCAGGCCTACTGTTTGAGCTTGTGCACAAGCTCATTCAATAAGCCAAACCAAAAATCTATTGTGCAGTCCTAAGGAACACCTGGCAAGCTACAACTAAACCAAATTACAAGCTCCAACTCTTTGAAATGAATCAAAAGCAAAGGCTGCAAGTTACCTGTTGCACACTCAGTTCATTCTTAGTGTGAACAGGGGAAAAAGTAGCTTTTTGAACAGCTGATTTGAAGCTTAAAATGACTAGAACAGATTTCACAAAAAGTAGTTTCCACAACTAGACCAGTTGAATATGTAACTCCCAAAGTTACACTAAATTTGAACTTAAAATGACTATGTGATAGATCAAACAAGTTTTGCAAAAAACTGCAAAACTCACTTTTGACTTTTTAGAACAGATTTGAAATTTTGACCAAACTCAGATTTGATTCACTTTTATAGACTGATTATGATATTATAAGCTCAAAAAAAGTTATATTAAGCTTATCTAATGAAATGTGAACCTAAATCAAGCTAATGCTAACTCAATATTCCAACAGATGAACAAATTATAACAGATCTAAGGCAATGTTGACTATTTGGTGAACAAGTGCTATATCTAAGATTTGAGATCACTTACAATTACCTAAATGAGCAAGTCTGTACTACCTAGATCTGATTATCCAATCTATACCACAGATTACTGTTTTATTCCAAATACTACTTAACTACTGATATTGAAAACTAAAAACAGATAATAACTATATTATGCTAAACTGATATTAAACACAGATCAATTAATACAAATTATCACTAAACTCAGATGCAAACAACAAATTCAGTGAACAAAATGTATATAACAGATTTGAGAACTTACAACTTTCCTAGCCACTATGGCTTGCAACAATGAAACAATGAACCTCTATCCTATTAAACCCCTAACCTACTCCAATTCCAGCTCAAATTCAACCCAAAACAGCTTCTGCATCATCCCAATCCATGATCAAAACAGTACATCGAACCGACATCTTTGAGCAAGCTGCAGTTGGTGATTTTTGTGATTTGAGTGTGAAACAAGAATAAGCTCACAATAAGCTATTAAAAGCTTATATGAACCTTGTGAAACAGTAGATCAGTATGGATCAATCCATAGTATAGATCTAATATGATTTTTTTATTTTTCAATGAATTTATCTAATTTTTTTGTATTTTTGAGTGAATGAAGAATTTAGCTAAAAACAAGTTTCCATTGATGAAATAAGCATTAAACACAGATAATAAGCAGATTTAAATCATAAAAACTTAAACAAAAAATTGAGAATGAAAACTAAATTTTATTAATCTAAAACGTTTGAGTACAAAATAGAATTACAAAAGACTTAAAACATTAAAATGAAAATTACAATTAACTAAACTACTGAAAACTTAGAGAGAAGAAAAAATGAAAGATGATCACAATGTGAATCGAATAAGGTCTCTTTATAGCTGAGCTTGAGGTCACTGAAGCTTCTAGAATTCCTCATTTGTGCTTCTTTGAGTATATTCTGAGCCATTGATCAATCATCCACGCATCCCACTTGATAACAACCCTTGGATTAAAACTTCCACGCATCTTCGACCAATCACGAGCAAGATTTGAGTATTTGCACGCGGATTGATGACATGGCGATGCCCGTATGTCGATGTTGTCGAGGAAAAAGTACTATATTGCCCTTAATTCTTCGTAATTATGCTTAATTTGACGGGTAATTAGGGTTCTAAGGATCCGGGTAATTGGGGTAAAGGCCTTGGTAAGAATTTTTATTATTCTTTGATGGTTATTGGGTAAATGGGTTGGGTTGACCGGGTTATTAGCGGGTTGGTGGGTTTCGTAAATATATTAAACCGGTGTGGGTATTAATATCGTATTGGTTTGGTTTTGATTTGGGCTGGAACCGGGTTTTGTGTATTTTGGGCCATGTATTGTTTTTGGACTTTAAGACTAGTATTAAACCAAAATGATCCAAATAATGATTAAGGGACCAAACTTGTACATTCGGATTTCCAAGGGACCAAAGGTGTACTTTCTGAAAATCTTTATCAAGGGTCAATCTTGTCAATCTTAAATAATCCAAGGGTGAGATTTGTAAATTCTGAAACTTGGAGGATCATTTCTGCCAAAAACTCAAAGCTCAGGGACTAATCTTGACATTTCTCCAAACTTGACTGTAACTTCTTAAAATCATCTTTAGAGAATAAAATCTTCCAAAATGCACAATCCCGACCTTCTGGCTCAGCTCAAACTCTCTTGATCTCTCGTGCTCGGATTTACGTCTGATTTGGTTCCTTTTTGCGTGTTTTTACATATCCGTACTGCACAAGCACAAACTCAAGAAAACCACAAATATTAGCAATAAACGGCTCTTTCTTGGTTATTTTGGGTCAGTTTTATTAATGAAAAGATATGTGTTTAAGCACATATCAAAATACCCCAGACGAAACCATTGTCGGGTCCTCACGCAATGCAATCAACTCACGCTTCTAAAACCAAGGATTTCAATCTCTTTCTACTAAAACTATGAAGAAACTTAGATTGGTATGTCCAAACCGTCAAGTTATCTAACACAAGCTAGCCACTTGTGAATGACTAATCGTAAGAAACTTAAAACAGTTCAGACAAACCAATAATAAGAGAAGAAGTAGCAAAGATTCCTCAAAAGAGATTAAGAAACCCCTAATTCTAAAAACGCCCCGTTTACCTTTTAATTCACAAATAGATATTATGATTAAGCACATTCCGATTATGAATGACGGTTTGTTGAACTTTCGTGTCGATTAATAACTCCAACATTTTCAAACGACATGTTAGGATCACGGAGTAGAAAACACAACACAGCGTGAAGTGACCATACGGATAGAATACATCGTCCCTGATTTTTCACAAGTCCCAAACTAAGCGTAAAATCGAAATCATTGTTACATACGACTCTAGATGCTAACACTACCCATGGAAGTTACTTGTGTAAATACCTTTTGTTCCCATTTTCCTATTTTCCTCTAGAATTTTTTATTTTTGTGAGAAATGAATTTCTTCAAATTTCTCGTTTCGATAACTTTTATTCCGATAAAGATACAAAGCTAAGTCGATAATTAGTTGTCCATCTTCTCTCAAGAACCGTTGTCCCAAAAATGAGGTCCACATCAAGGAATTTTTATTCACTTATATTTTTTACTTTTCATTTTCATCATTCATCATCATTTTTTTTTTTTTTTTATATATATATTGCACTTATACCTTTACTTATATGAGTCTGTGAACCACGAGCTTCACGGGGTAATTCAAGACTATAGGCTTCATGAAATGAGGATCCCGGTGGCTAGGCTAAGACCTCACTCAATCCCGGCTAAAGATCCAAGGGTCCGATCTCGACACATGACTCACAACTCTACTTATTACTTTATCACTTATCATCGATTACTCATTTATTTATTACGGATCCTTGATGTGTACCCAATTTTTAAAACAATATTCTTTTAAGAAGATAAAGAACTAACTATCGCCAAAAACTCAACATCTCTAATTATTATTAGACGGATATGGGTGAAACAATTTTGTGGGAACAAAAAGCCATAAGTACCTTGATGGGCTCTAAAGAGAACCAACTACTCCACGCTTAGCATCTAAACTCATAAGTAACTCTATCATTTCTCGATCTCGCAAATTTAAAATCCCAAATAATGAGATCCATGAGATGCTTAGGTGATAATTTTAGATTATCTATGGTTAAGGAACAAGCTAGGGCTCAACACTCCGGTCAAGTCGAATTCTATTCCTACTCTCACAAATAAAAGTCAACAAGGTGTCAAAACATATATTAACTTAGCTAATGTTTAGTCTAATGAAATCAAGTTATGCATATTTAAAGTTACTGGAAACTTTGCAAAATCTTGGCCTTGTGAGCTAGAATTGCATTTTATAGCTTCTTGTCTAAGAGACTAGCAAAACTTTTCAATCAAAAGACTTAACAAAAGCTTACAAAAATTTTAAATTTTCACATTTTGCACAATTTTTCAATTTTCTAAAGAAAAGCGGGTTACGAGTACGACGAAAAAAAACAAGTGCGGTCAAATCAAATCGAAGATTACCCTACCCCAGACTAGAACGAAACATTGTCCTCAATGTTTAAAGCAAGGTATCACGAAAATCTAAAAGCCGTTTATTAAGCATGCTCAAAGATAAGCGTTAGTCGATAAGATTAGGATATCGGATTTCCATCAAGATCGATCATGAAACTCGAGTGGAGAAATGACAAACTTGAGCACGAGAGTCTTCATATCGGGAACATCCTAAACACAACATCACAAACAACCAAACACGAGAAATAGAAGAAGCGGACCCTTGGCGTCACTTATTAGAAAATAGAAAGAAGATAGATGGATAAGCATGGGGTGCCTCCCACGAAGCGCTCTGTTTTGGTCACCGAGTCGCTAGCTTGACTCGGTCCCCAGTCGATTGTCCTTAGGGAAAGTTTGGAGATCCGGGACAACCATGGATGGAATGTCCCTCCAAATAATGTTTCAAACGATGACCATTCACCTTGAAATTTGGGCCATCGGTCTGAGAAAGCTCCACCGTTCCATACGGGAAAACTTGAGCGATGGTGAATGGTCCTGACCAACGGGTTTTGAGTTTGCCCGAGAATATCTTCAAGCGAGAGTTAAAGAGGAGAACTTGATCACCAACGTTGAAAACGCGGTTTTTGATTTTAGCATCATGAATCCTCTTAGTATTCCCTTTGAAAATCAAAGAATTCTCATAGGCCTGATCCCTAAGCTCATTTAATTCATTCAATTGAACTTTTCGGTGATCACCCGCGGTCTTAAGATCGAAATTAGCATGTTTCAAGGCCCAGAATGCCTTATGCTCGAGCTCGATGGGCAAGTGACAAGCTTTTCCATACACCAACTTAAATGAGGTGCACCCGATGGGTGTCTTATATGCAGTGCGGAAAGCCCATAATGCATCATCTAACTTATCGGCCCATGAAGCTCGATTTTCTCCTACGGTTCTCTCTAAAATCCTTTTTAAACCACGATTCGAGACCTCAACTTGTCCGCTCGTTTGCGGGTGATCCGCGGTAGAAAGACGATGGGTAACTCCATATTTAGCCATAACTTTAGCAAATTGTTCATTACAGAAATGGGTACCGCGATCACTGATGATAGCACGAGGTGCTCCGAATCGGGAAAACAAATTCTTCAAGAACTTAACAACCACTCGGGCGTCATTATTGGGGAGCGCCTTCGCTTCAATCCATTTAGACAAGTAGTCTACGGACACGAGGATATACTTATTACCCCTAGATGATGGAAATGGTCCCATAAAATCGATGCCCCGCACGTCAAAAATCTCACAAACTTGAATAACATTTTGTGGCATTTCATCCTTCTGTGAAATTTTTCCTTGACGTTGGCAAGAATCACAAGATTTGACTAAATCATGAGCATCTCGATATATGGTCGGCCAATAGAATCCGGAATCAAAAACCTTCTTGGCGGTGTAGCTTGCACCATGATGGCCACCAGTGGGTCCGTTATGGCAAGCATTAAGAATATCAAGAGCCTCTTGGCCATGAACACACCGCCGGATTACTTGATCCGCACAAATCTTAAACAAGTAGGGATCGTCCCAGAAATAATGATTAACATCTTTGAAAAACTTTTTCTTTTGTTGGGACGACATCCCTTTCACGATGAAATTGCCCTCATGGTAATTTGCAAAGTCGGCAAACCATGGGGTGTCCGGGTCTTTCTTAGCAATCATCCCAAGTGTCTCAAGAGGAAATGTTTCCGTAATCTCCTTTTTCTTGAGCACACTTTGATGAGGATTCTCAAGTCTCGAAAGATGATTGGCAGCAAGGTTCTCCGCTCCTTTTTTGTCAAGAATAGTAACATCAAACTCTTGAAGGAGGAGAACCCACCGAAGTAATCGTGGCTTAGCATCTTGCTTTGCCAAAAGATACTTTAGAGCAGAATGGTCGGTATACACTATGGTCTTTGACAAGACAAGGTAGGGTCGAAATTTCTCAAAAGCATAAACAACGGCCAATAGTTCCTTTTCAGTAGTCGTGTAATTGTGTTGGGCCTCAGACAATGTCTTACTCGCATAGTGTATGGGTTGAAAATGTTTGACTTCGTTGCCCCAAGGCGCCCCAATTGCGTAATCACTTGCATCACACATTAGCTCAAAGGGCAAATCGATCGGGGCAACTAAGATCGAGCCTCGATTAATTTCTTTTGAGAAAACTAAATGCCTCAATGCATTCATTGGTGAAGATAAGCGGAGCATCCTTTTCAAGGAGATGGGTCGAGAGGCGGGCTATCTTAGAGAAATATTGGATGAAACGGCGATAGAAACCGGCATGACCCAAAAACTCGAATACCTTTGGCGGTAGTGGGATGAGGGAGTTTAGCTATAACGTCGACTTTAGCTCGGTCGACCTCAATCCCAGATTTTGATATCTTATGGCCGAGGACAATGCCCTCTCGAACCATGAAATGGCACTTCTCCCAATTCAAGACCAAGTTGGTGTCTTCACACCGTTTGAGCATGTGGTCTAGATGAGAGAGGCAAGAAGTGAAAGAATCTCCATAAACCGAGAAATCGTCCATAAAAACTTCCATAGAATTTTTGATCATGTCATGAAAAATAGCCATCATGCACCTTTGAAACGTTCCAGGGGCATTGCATAAACCAAATGGCATTCGTCGGTAAGCAAACGTTCCATAAGGGCACGTGAAAGTCGTTTTCTCTTGATCCTGCGGATCAATCGAATTTGAAAGTAAGGAAAACCATCGAGAAAGCAATAGAACTCATTTCCGCTAAGCGTTCGAGCATCGATCCATAAAGGTAGCGGAAATGGTCCTTACGTGTAGCATCATTCAACTTCGATAATCAATACACACCCTCCATCCGTAACGAGGCGTGTGGAAATCAACTCGTTATCTTCATTGGTAACGACGGTCATCCCTCCTTCTTAGGGACACAATGGATAGGGCTAACCCATGAGCTATCGGAGATTGGATAAATGATTCCGGCATCAAGGAGTTTCAGAACTTCCTTTTTGATAACGTCATGAATTTTTGGATTAACCCTACGTTGTTGTTGAATAACAGGTTTGTAATCGTCTTCCATTAAGATCTTGTGGGTACAAAAACGAGGGTTTATTCCCTTAATATCAGAAATTTGCCAAGCGATGGCACTCTTATGTTTCCGAAGAATATCCAAAAGTGCGATTTTCTCCTCATCTTTCAAGTTTTTAGCAATGATGACGGGAAATTTGTTCGGTTCTTCAAGAAAAGCGTATTCAAGATGAGGAGGTAAATCCTTGAGCTCGGGCTTTGAAGGTTTTTCGTTAGACGTTTGTACTTCTTTAATTTCTTCAATCGTAATCTCTTTCGGAGGGAGTGACGGTAATGGATCTTCATTTAACAATTGCTCAAGATAACGGATATCTCCCTCCGAATCATAAACTCCATCATCAATTCCCGGTGGAATCGATTCATCAATAGCAAGAAACTCATCGATCTCTTCCAAAAAGAAATCACCTCCCTCAAACGGAGTGAGAGAAGGGGAAGAGTCGGCAATGATTGGTTCAGAAGGTGAATCAGAAGAAGTAGAATTTTTAGCAAAACCGAGAACTTCTTGGCGCACTCTCACAAGAAACATCAATAACGTCGATTCGATTGATGGAATCATCGTCGAAATTTGAGGAGTACCTCATCGTTTGATTAATGTTGAATGTGACGGCTTGATTAACACGTAACGTAATCTCTCCTTTATAGACATCAATCAACGCATGGCCCGTCCTCAAGAAACTCCTTCCGAGAATTAAGGGTACTCGAGGATCGGCATCAAAATCGACTACAACAAAATTAGCTGGAAAATCGAACTCCCCCACTTTAACAAAGACATCCTCAGCTATACCCTTTGGTTTCGTAGTAGTACGGTCGGCTAGCTCGAGGGTCATACACGTTGGGGTAAGTGGGGGTAATGAAAGCTTTTCGTAGATTGAGTTTGGCATCAAATTAATACTCGCGCCAAGATCGGCCAAGGCGGAGCATTGAACAATTCCTTGAAAATCACACGGAATAAGGAATTTTCCGGGGTCACCTAACTTTACGGGAAGTTTCTTGAGGATAACCGTCGAACAATTCTCATTCAGAGATGTCGTAGCAAGCTTATATAGTTTCTCCTTGTTCGTAAGCAATCCCTTAATCGTAGAAGCAAGTTTGGGCATCAAGAGAAGGGCATCTGCAAAACTGATCTCCACATTCAAGTCTTTGAAGATTTGGAAAAATGTTTCCATTTGATGATTAGACTTCTCACGAAGAGTTTGATCTTTAAGACGAGACGGATATGGGATTTACGGTTTCGGATTAGCTTTCTTCACATTAATGGGAGCATCTTCGGGCTCAGAATCTTGGACAACCGTGGGTTGGACATTCACAGTACTCCCCTTATTAGTAGGAAGCACCGGGTCCTTTGTCACCCCGGTCTCACGGTCTACCACACGAGAGGAAGAAGAAGAATTAGTGGTAGGAACCGTAGGTCCATCATAAGCAACACCACTTCGGGTAGTGATTGCTTTCATGTCACCTCTCGGGTTAGGAATCGTATTACTTGGAAGAGAACCGGAACCCGAGGGTTGAGAATAAGAAGTAGACGGTTGATTGGCTTGAAAGAAACTAGCCATCATATTCCTTATTTCAGTCATCTGCTTGTTACTCGTAGCTTCAATTTCCTTTTTGAAATCCGTCCTCATGCCGTTAATTTGATTTTGAAAACTCTTAATGGTGTTGTCGGAGCTTTTTATGTAAGATAGGAACTCGTTGTTCGGAGCAACTTGATGAGAAGGTTGTTGATATTGTTGTTGAGGAGGAGGTGGTTGTTGGTAAACTTGAGGTGGAGGAGCTTGATAATGTTGATTTCCATGATTAACTCCTCTGTTTTGATTGTTGTTACCATTGAAACGGTTTTGATTATGGTTTTGTTGTTGAGGTTGGTTGAAACCGGGAGGTCCGAGATAATTGTTTGAACGGTAGCTAAGAAGATTTCGATCTCCTTGCGGTTGATTGTAGTTTCCTGTAGCAGCATAAACATTCTCATGTGCGTAGCCACCGGCGGCTGTACACTCAGAATAAGAATGTGGACCTCCACAAGTCTCACAAGTCGAGTTTACCGCTTTCACTTGTTGATTTTGACTAGACAGATGCATTTGGTACATTTTCAACATAGCCGTGTTCAAATCATCAACTTTCTTATGAAGAGCCGTATCGTGAGAAGAAGATGAATTTGATCTAGATGATTCACCCCTTGCAGCTGAAGAATCCCAATAATTATGATGGCGGTCATGTTCTCAATAAGATCGTAGCATTCCTGGACGTCTTTTCATGAAAGTTCCACCGGCAGCAAAGATTAATCGTATCACGATGTCTCAACGTCAAACCGTTGTAGAACGTATCAATTTGAGTGACAAGCAACATATTATGATTTGGACATCGATCAATTGCAAGCTTATATCGTTCCCAAGCTTCAAACAAAGATTCATCGGGATACTGTCTGAAATTACTGATATCGTTTCTCAACTTCGTCACCATCGATGGTGGAAAGTACTTTGCCAAAAACATCGAAACCATTTCCTCGAAGGTATGAATCGAATTCTTTGGGAGTCGATCAAACCAAGAAGTGGCATGATTAGTCAAAGAGTATGGGAAAAGATAGAGACGAAGGGCGTCATCGGAGACCCCATTTTGTTTCATACTCTGAGTAACGGTTAGAAACTTATCAAGATGCTTGTTTGCATCATCATCGGGTAAACCGTGAAATTGACAACTGTTTTTTACTTGTTCTATCATATGATGTTTCAAGCTAAAATCGGTAGCTTGAATATTAGTCGGTGCAATGGGTCCTCCCCTCCCGTACATGGTAGGTTGACATAGCTCCTCCATCGTTCGGAGATCGGGAGCTACATTTTGATTACCGGGAGGAGGATTAGGACCAGGGTGTGGTGGTGCGTTAGCGGCAGCCATATTACGAACTCCGGTGCGTTCGATTACGATTACAAGTCGTTTTGATCGAGAGCGAGTGCGCATGCACTTAAAAACCAAGGCAATTAAAAGAGACCGATATTCGAAAACACGGTGAACTTAACCAATAATCCCAAGTGAATAAATCACCTCTACAAGACAAACGCATGCGAGCGGAGAAGCTTTGTAGGTCGTGTGAAGCTTATTAAAACCCGCTTCTTTTCGACCGCAATTTAATGTCGGGCCGTCCTTATACCCACCACACGTTTGTTTATCCGATGAAGTAAATCAATTCAAGCGACACAAAGGCAAGTTTTGATCTTTAGTTCGAACTTATAATGATAACACCTCCGTTGAGAATGTTATATAATTGGTGTCTTCTATTTATTAGCAAAAACACAAGAGAAAATCTTTTTGTATTTTTAATATGATATATATATACAAAAGAAAAAGGAAAATATTTTTTTACTTTTTAATTTTATAGAAAAATAGTAACTTCACGAATGAAGGATCTCGAGTCACTAATCGTCAAACCTCAAACGATATTGTCGTGACACAACCTCCCCGGCAGCGGTGCCAAAATTTGATTCTCAATATCCAAACACGTCAAGTTTACTCACACAAGCTAGCCACTTGTGAATGACTAACCGTAAGAAACTTAAAACAGTTCGGACAATCGATTTGTTGATAATGAAGGCTTAGGGGTTATGTGTGGATAAAACCTCAATATCGATATCAAAAATAATCACGAAGATAGATTCAAATTCCTTTAGGAAAAAGAATAATAAATCAAATCCCGTGTGTGATCGTGTACGGATTAGTCAACCCGAATCGTTTCCCAACGAGGCGTGAATTGCCAACGTCGTTCTTGGTTTGGAATTTAATGCTCGATGTTTTGGATTAATGATTTGAATTTATTAAACTACGGGAATAGGGAAAGTAATTAAGGAAATCTATTCTACGGGAAATCCTAAGTGCGAATTAACTAAAACGTAATTAATAAAACGTAATTAAAATGCACCTATGTCTAAATTATACCCTAAAAATGCCTAAAAGTACTTTTACTCTAAAAATGTAATTTGAAAACTATTTTAGAATTAAAACTATTTTTTTTATATTTTTCTGAATTTTTTTAGAATTAAAAACTAATTTTTAACTATTAAAACTAATTTAAAATACTAAAAATTATAAAAATCAAAGAGAAAAATATGAAACTATTTTCTAAAAATCTAAAATAACTCAAAAGACTTTTTAAAACTATTTTATTTTTATTTTTTAGATTAATTTTCTATTTTTTATGAATTTAAAACTATTTTAATCTAATTTAAATTGTGAAAATACCAAATAAAAGGGAAAAATATGGAAAATCTTTTTATGCTTTTATCTTTTTCTTAAACTGAGAAAATTGAAAAATTATTTTTGGAACTTTTCTCAATTATTTGCAATTAAAGTTATTTTAAAATGCCTAAAAACTTATTTTAATTGAGAAAAATAGTAAAAAGTGACCAAAAATTATGAAAATCTCAGGAAAATTCTAAAATGATAATCTAAATCTATTAAAAATAATAAATAATCAGCTTATGTATAAGATATGAAGGTCGAGTGTAAGCGATATTAAAAAAATTTAATAAAATTAAGCTAAACAATGAAGTGAGCAACCAAACAATTGACTAAAGCTATATTAAGCTAAAATAAGCTAATTGCAACTAATTACACCTAATCCTAACAAGTCAGCAATACATTTAATGATCTATGCAAACCGCCTAACTCAAAGAAAAACAGTGAATCGAACTCTTGTTTGAGCTTGTGCACAAGCTTATTCATTAAGCCAAACCAAAATCTATTGGGTCCTAAAGAACACCTGGCAAGCTACAACTAAACCAAATTACAAGCTCCAACTCTTTGAAATGAATCAAAAGCAAAGGCTGCAAGTTACCTGTTTCACACTCGGTTCATTCTGAGTGTGAACAGGGGAAAAAGTAGGTTTTTGAACAGCTGATTTGAAGCTTAAAATGACTAGAACAGATTTCACAAAAAGTAGTTTCCAAAACTAGACCAGTTGAATATGTAACTCCCAAAGTTACACTAAATTTGAACTTAAAATGACTATGTGAGAGATCAAACAAGTTTTGCAAAAAACTGCAAAACTCACTTTTGACTTTTTAGAACAAATTTGAAATTTTGACCAAACTCAGATTTGATTCACTTTTATAGACTGATTATGATATTATAAGCTCAAACAAAGTTATATTAAGCTTATCTAATGAAATGTGAACCTAAATCAAGCTAATGCTAACTCAATATTCCAACAGATGAACAAATTATAACAGATCTAAGGAAATGTTGACTATTTGGTGAACAAGTGCTATATCTAAGATTTGAGATCACTTACAATTACCTAAATGAGCAAGTCTCTACTACCTAGATCTGATTATCCAATCTATACCACAGATTACTGTTTTATTCCAAACACTACTTAACTACTGATATTGAAAACTAAAAACAGATAATAACTATATTATGCTAAACTGATATTAAACACAGAACAATTAATACAAATTATCACTAAACTCAGATGCAAACAACAAATTCAGTGAACAAAATGTATATAACAGATTTGAGAACTTACAACTTTCTAGCCACTATGGCTTGCAACAATGAAACGAGTGAACCTCTATCCTATTAAACCCCTAACCTACTCCAATTCCAGCTCAAATTCAACCCAAAACAGCTTCTGCATCATCCTAATCCATGATCAAAACAGTACATCAGAACCAGATACTGTAGCAACTGCAGTTGACTGATTTTTTGTGATTTGAGTGTGAAACAAGAATAAACTCACAATAAGCTATTAAAAGCTTATATGAACCTTGTGAAACAGTAGATCAGTATGGATCAATCCATAGTATAGATCTAATATGATTTTTTTATTTTTCAATGAATTTATCTAATTTTTTTGTATTTTTGAGTGAATGAAGAATTTAGCTAAAAACAAGTTTCCATTGATGAAATAAGCATTAAACACAGATAATAAGCAGATTTAAATCATAAAAGCTTAAACAAAAAATTGAGAATGAAAACTAAATTTTATTAATCTAAAACTTTTGAGTACAAAATAGAATTACAAAAGACTTAAAACATTAAAATGAAAATTACAATTAACTAAACCATCGAAAACTTAGAGAGAAGAAAAAATGAAAGATGATCACAATGTGAATCGAATAAGGTCTCTTTATAGCTGAGCTTGAGGTCACTGAAGCTTCTAGAATTCCTCATTTGTGCTTCTTTGAGTATATTCTGAGCCATTGATCAATCATCCACGCATCCCACTTGATAACAACCCTTGGATTAAAACTTCCACGCATCTTCGACCAATCACAGAGCAGCATTTGAGTATTTGCACGCGGATTGATGACATGGCAGTGCCCATGTGTCAGTGTTGTCAGGAAAAAGTACTATATTGCCCTTAATTGCTGTAATTATGCTTAATTTGACGCGGGGTAATTAGGGTTCTAAGGATCTGGGTAATTGGGGGTAAAGGAGCGCGGGTAAGAATTTTTTATTATTCTTTGATGGTTTGACTGGGTAAATGGGTTGGGTTGACCGGGGTTATTAGCGGGTTGGCTGGGTTTCGGGTAAATATATTAAACCGGGTGTGGGTATTAATATCGGGTATTGGTTTGGTTTTGATTTGGGATGGAACTGGGTTTTGTGTATTTTGGGCCATGTATTGTTTTTGGACTTTAAGACTAGTATTAAACCAAAATGATCCAAATAATAATTAAGGGACCAAACTTGTACATTCGGATTTCCAAGGGACCAAAGGTGTACTTTCTGAAAATCTTTATCAAGGGTCAATCTTGTCAATCTTAAATAATCCAAGGGTGAGATTTGTAAATTACGAAACTTGGAGAATCATTTCGCCAAAACTCAAAGCTCGTGGACTAATCTTGACATTTCTCCAAACTTGATGTAACTTCTAAAATCATCTTTAGAGAATAAAATCTTCCAAAATGCACAATCCCGACCTTCCGCTCAGCTCAAACTCTCTTGATCTCTCGTGCTCGATTTACGTCGATTTGGTTCCTTTTGCGTGTTTTACATATCCGTACGCACAAGCACAAACTCAAGAAAACCACAAATATTAGCAATAAGCGGCTCTTTCTTGGTTATTTTGGGTCGAGTTTATTAATGAAAAGATATGTGTTTAAGCACATATCAATGCTCTTACTCATTCTCCTGATGCGATTTATGAATCGTTGGTGAAATAATTTTGGGAAACTGCTGAAGCACGAAGTGAAACTTAAATTGTTGCTATGGTAGACGAAACAGAGCATGTGGTGACTGAAGACCTGATAAGGAGGAAGCTTCATCTGGATGATGCTGATGGGATGTCTCACTCAAGCTCCGTTGATATTCTTTCAGGGCTGAGAGCCATTGGATATGGAGGAAATAGGACTGACATATGGTTGAAAAAGCACTTTAGTCCGATGTGGAAGTTCTTAGTTCACACTCTTCTTCAATGCATTAGCAACAAAGCTGGAGCATGGGATCAATTCTCTACAGATTTGGCGTATGGTATTGTGTGTCTATCTCAAGGGGTAACTTATAATTTCTCTAAATATATTTTTGATAATATGGTCGAAAATGTAAATAGGAAACAACATAAGTTCTTAATGTACCCTAGGTTCTTGCAAATGATACTAGATACCACTACACGCGAACAAGCTTTTCATCCTGTAGGAGCTCTCTCAGCTAAGCTATTTGCCTCTATGAGGACTAAATTTGAGGGGATACATTATCATCTTTCAGCAGCTATGTTGCCTCAGGGCAATGAGGCTGCTGATGAGGAGAATGTTGGGAATATCCCATCTTCTCCATTGGTTGCGGCTAATGGTAATCCATCAGTCACCATTGATGAAGGCCCCTCTGCAACTGCTGAGGCCTCTACCATTGCCCCAGACCTTCCTCCACCTGCATCTCCAATTAGATCAAGTCCTAGTCCACCTCCTACACATGTCTTTAATGATAATGCTGAGACTGAACTAAATAGGATGTCCACTCCTAGTCCACAAGGGGAACCATTTGATGAAGGTTCTCCGCACTTTGACCATGCCCATGACTCCCCTGAAAGGTCCAATGAGGCTCCTTTTACCACTGAGCATTCAGTTGGTGGAGCTGAGGACACCGTTACACTAACTTCTCTCCATGCTTTAGTTAACAGGTATGCTGAAGAAGTCAAGGAACTTAAGGAGGAACTTGATCTAACCAAGTCTTCTCTTGGTGATGAGATTAAGGTGCTAAGGAACAAAGTTACAGACTTGGAGGGCAGACTAGAAAAGGGGACCAAAAGGAAGCTTGTGGTTTCATCTGATGAAGAACAAGAAGAGCAACAGTTCGAGTCTCTTGATATGCTGGCTGCAGTGTCTCTCAATGATCCTTCATCAGTGGTGGGTGAACCCTCAAAGAGGAAAGAACCTATTCAGTATCAAAGGAGAAAGAGATCTTATCTGCATGTGCCATCTGCTGAAGCCACAATAAGAACAAGTCCGACAATCTTGCCTCAAGCGATGCTCTAATGAAGGATACTACCACTGAACATGGTCAAAAGGAATCAACAGGTCCTTCGCCTTCAGTAGATGACTCAGTAACATTCTTTGCTGGAAGAAGCTTTGATCTAAATCAAGCAACGGCTGAAGAACCATCACACATTGTCTCTTCTGAAGTAGAAGTAGGCACTTCTGCTGAGATTCTGAGTGAGGATATCGGTAAAGATGATGATTTTAAGAAGTCTGCTGATAAAGGGAAAAGCTTATTGGAAATAGACGAGCTTGGTCCAGACTTAGGGAGCGAAGAAGAAAGGATGGGACAAGAAAGCAGATTGGCTGAATTTGCAGAACAGAGGAAGGATGAAGAATTAGCGAAGCAGATTGGAGCTGAACCTAGTTCTACTTTGACTGATGAAAGAAGAAGAGAACTAGATGCGTTACGTGTTCAAATGCCTGCTGAACACTGGGACACTTATACTCAGCAAGTTATATCAAATCCTTCACTTGCTCAGAGTATACTAGGTGGAGATTTCAACAGTGAAAGCTATGTGGTATTGATGGTGGCTCGTGGCAAACAAAGAAAGCTAGAAGCATCTGCAAGAAGGAGAGCCATCTTAGATAAAAGAAACAAAGAAAGGCCTCCTACTAAAACTCAAATCAGACAGGTAGTGAAAAATCAGAGTTCCTCTGTGTTCAACCAAGGATTGACAATGAAGCAAATATTGGTCCTACCTGATTCAGAGTTGTATCGACTATACAATCGGATTATGAAGAACACTTCTTCTTCCTCAGCAGTTTCTTCCAACTTAAAAATAATTGCTAGGAATGAACCTGCTTCACAATCCAAAAGACCTAAATTGATAGAGGGTGGGGAGAGCTTTGAAGCTGCTGGACTCAAAGTGGCTTCTCCAGCTATCCCTGCTGAAGCATCTACTGAAGCCACTCTCTCATCGGTCAAGGACCATACATTAAAACCTTTCTTTGAACCTTGGCGATAAAGAAAAGGAAGCTTCTGAAACACAAGCTCTGCCAACTCCAGTTCCACATACAGCACCACTTGAACTTATAAGTGAAAATTTGGTTAAGGAAGCTGAATCCACACCTGGCAAGACCAATTCGGCAAGAATGATACTTCATCGAATGAAAGCCCTACGTGGAAGTATTCCAACAAAGTCCCCTTCTTCCTCTTCAAGCCCTTCTGCAAATGTTCAATCTGAAGATGCCCCTTCTAAGGCGATCTATACACCTGGGAGAAGAAAGAAGAGAATGGCTAAACGAAGACACACATCTCTAAGGAGATCGGTGAGAATTGCAAAGGCTCATGCATCTAAGACCAGGACAAATGCATCCAAGAAAGAGCCAACTCCAAAGCATATCTCCTTAGATATTAAGGCTGATGAGTCCTCCTTTATTAAAGAAGGGACTGTGGATAGTTTTCCTGAAGGCTTACATGCAGTAGTGATTGATTGGAAAGCTGGGAAGCTTAACACGATTCATAGACTGCATAATTCTTCAATTCAGTTCAGCTTCTTGAATGAAATCCTCCATTTGGTAGATAGACATGACTTGAAGATGCTGTACGAACATGTCACTCAGCATTACTCTATTCATTTACCCCAGGGTTCTGGCCTATATTTATTGGGTGATCTTCAAGTCTTGTTTGATTTTCATTCTCCAGAAGGTAAAGGGTATTTCATTTGGAAGAATTCACACAAGTGGGAGATTGAAAGTTGGAGATTCTATCCTCTGCCATGTGTTCATGTTATCCAGACACAATGTGGCATGATTGTGTCTATGTTTTCGGATAAAAATTATCCTTTGCCTGTTTCACTAATGGAGAGCATGCTAAGACGAAAGCTAGAAGTTCCTCCTAATCCAGTTGGCAATGATGATCTTCATGCATCGCAGTGTGTTGGACTGATCAAGACTAGGCTTATGCAACACAAAGGTTCAATGTGAGTCATGTATTCTGTATCTTTTGTGATGACTTTTGTTCTTAGTTAAAAAAAAAAAAAAAAAAAAATGTAACTAACATCTGTATATTCTTGGTTTATCTAACCCTTTCTTGCAGATTAATTATACGACTTTGATGTTTATTAACTCACGGATATACCTTTGTATATCAAAGAGTTAGCTAGTCCAAAAGTGCGACTTTGGTAAAGACACATCAAATCATTGATAGTCGTAATGATTTGCTCAAAATCATAGGGTCTGCAACCACCCCTGCTTAAATGCTGAGTGTTGTATGGTCATCAATTCACCATGATCTATTCCTGTTTGGAATCCAAGAATTGACTAGCCCACTGGTATATGGCTAGTGGTAAAGGCATCTGCATCCATATTTGGTTATCAATTCACCAACTCCAAGAATTGACTAGTCCTGAGCAAACGGCTGCAGGTAAAGACGAGTCAAATCCGTTTATATAGTTGCTGTTTTACTAATAAAATAGATGGTTATCAGTGTACCATAGTTTTCGAACTTAAACACTTGGCTACTCCAGTAGTAATGGCTATTGGTAAAGAGACTTCAAATCCATTATTTTCTATGATTCACCTCTCAGGAGTTAACACACACGGATGTGATGAGAATAGTATGCAACTAATGAGCTTTGATGTACAATATGTCTTATGTTGCGGCAAAGACACCGGCGCTTAGAAGATCGGTCATCAGAGATGACCTTGTTTATGGGTTTTTGCAAGCGATGTTACGCCACAATCCTCAAGTTCGCAACTTTTAAAGATGCGAAGGCGGCACTTTATGGTCCATGGTAAGGATTGTTGGAAAATCTTGTACTACAATCCTCTAGTTCTGGAGTTACTAAGATCTATCAAGAAAACTGGAACTTATATGATACAATCTTCTTGGTATCTACACTCCGTATCATTTAAATTCCAGTTTAG